>JAQBSW010007483.1:0-40520 GCA_029291075.1 Eudiplozoon nipponicum | reverse complement strand
GGTTAGTCAATTTTTCCTTTAGGTGGAGCTCATATGGCATCCATTTAGACCCAAAGTTCCAACTAACCATCCCAATCTGTCATTACTGAACAGACACCACATTACATGGGGAAGTGGTATTGAGATGAACATTTATATAATTAAACGAACATTGGTTGCGCGGGTGGTGATAACAATTATTATAATCAAGATTGCGGTCTTGATATAAACACCTGACCCATTAATTACTTACATATGTCAGTATAAACTAAGAATTGTATAGTGTAGAAAAGGCAATTCATCCAGTAGACCGGTTTCGTCCTTATTGGGAACTCATCAAGTACTGGCCAGAATTTGCCGCGGACAGGACTCGAACCTGGGCACGTCTGCTTCGGAATCTGGTGCTCTAACCACTGAGCCATCCTGCCGCACACTACACTGCACACAATTTTCAGTTATATACTAACTAATGTAACTCGGTTAGTCTATTTTTCCTTTAGGTGGAGCACATATGGCATCCATTTAGACCCAAAGTTCCAACTAACCATTCCCAATCTGTCATTACTGAACAGACACCACACTACATGGCCAGTACTTGATGAGTTCCCAATAAGGACGAAACCGGTCTACTGGATGAATTGCCTTTTCTACACTATACATTTCTTAGTTTATACTGACATATGTAAGTAATTAATGGGTCAGGTGTTTATATCAAGACCGCAATCTTGATTATAATAATTGTTATCACCACCCGCGCAACCAATGTTCGTTTAATTATATAAATGTTCATCTCAATACCACTTCCCCATGTAGTGTGGTGTCTGTTCAGTAATGACAGATTGGGAATGGTTAGTTGGAACTTTGGGTCAAAATGGATGCCATATGAGCTCCACCTAAAGGAAAAATAGACTAACCAAGTTACATTAGTTAGTATATAACTGAAAATTGTGTGTAGTGTAGTGTGCGGCAGGATGAGCTCAGTGGTTAGAGCACCAGATTCCGAAGCAGACGTGCCCAGGTTCGTAGTCCTGTCCGCGGCAAATTCTGGCCAGTACTTGATGAGTTCCCAATAAGGACGAAACCGGTCTACTGGATGAATTGCCTTTTCTACACTATACAATTCTTAGTTTATACTGACATATGTAAGTAATTAATGGGTCAGGTGTTTATATCAAGACAGCAATCTTGATTATAATAATTGTTATCACCACCCGCGCAACCAATGTTCGTTTAATTATATAAAGAATCGATAACTGGAAATTCGCTGTGTTGGGGACATTTAAAGGCTCAGTATATATTATACATGTTGCGCGACACGGAATATAATATTTACCTGATTATCGGGTTGCGATCCGATTTGTTTGCATCCACTGTCTTCCTGGTTTTTGTTCCAAAATTTTCGATATCCAGATACGGATATCTTTTTCAATGGAAAGCTCATCACAATAAGTTGACAATCAATATGTCAAGTGGAAATATTAGTTTAAACTGCCCCATTTATACTTGTTGTTAGATCTCTTAAGCATAAAATGCTAGGAAAGTGTCTGTCAAATTGGTTTGTGTATATGTCTGCAAGCGTACGCCATGTCTGTGTGTACGTATTCTCGTTTGTTTTTGATTGAGGAGTAATCAACTATTGCATGTGTACATTCATCCCAGTGAAATGACAGCGATTTAGCAACATCTGACAAATCACTAGATAAGCGTATGCCACCTCTGTGTGTTTGTGTGTGAGCGTTTGCTTAACACTGAGAAATAATCTGTTACATGTAATTAACGGCACGTGTAACAGAAATTCACATGAAACTAAAATGATAACTGTCATTTCCTAAATGCACACGTCAGACCTATTTTTACACGTACTATCCTAAATGAAGTAATTACGAGTGGCATCCTGGAGAGGAGGGGGCAAGATACTGTGAATAAAGTAAATAATTTAGAGTTAGCAAAACGGAAAAGTATTCTATTAAGGTGGATAGTTAAAATAAAAATTAAAACGGGGTCGTAAAAGAAGTTGAAAACTGTTTGATAAAGAAAGATGCAAATAAATGTTTGTTAAAAGATGCTACACTAACAACAGAACGAGTTTAAACTAATATTTCCACTTGACATATTGATTGTCAACTTATTGTGATGAGCTCTCCATTGAAAAAGATATCCGTATCTGGATATCGAAAATTCTGGAACAAAAACCAGGAAGACAGTGGATGCAAACAAATCGGATCGCAACCCGATAATCAGGTAATTCAATATCTCTATTTTTTATCTGTTAATCTTAAGCTTCTTATTATCATCGATTTTAAGATACCGATTTTCATTCTATATGGATGATTTGAATCGAAATTAAGAAGGATACCTGAGTAAGTATCCTTCCTATAAACATCCCGTTCTAGTTTTGTACCATTTCTAATTAACTTGACATCCAGAAATGGTAATTCGCCACCTGATTCATTTTCAATTGTAAATTTAAGCTCGCTCACCTGATTTGCTATGTTTAAGAAATTTATCAGTTGATCCTCCCCGTGATTCCAAATAACTAATATATCATCCAAATATCGTACATACAATTTAGGATTTAGGGGCGTTATATCTAAGAGAGTCTTCTCCATGTAATGCATGAAGATATTAGCTATTGGAACCGATAGTGGTTGCCCCATTGGAACACCTCTAATCTGCTTATAAAATGCATTCCTAAATTTAAAATAAGTGGAGGACATACATACGTACATCATCTCCATGACGTGTCTTATCGTCATTTTGCTTCCTTCCAATATTACTGGATGATCAACCAGGAAACGCTGAAAATAGTCTAGTGCTTTAGGTACTGGTATATTGGTGTACATTGACACCACATCTAAACTCGCCAATCTATCGTTTTCATTAAGCTCACATTTATCTACAATCTCAACCAAATGGTATGAATTCATCAAAGTATTGTCTAAGAAGTACGAATATTTCTTTATTCTATGACATAGAAACTTAGACATTTTATATGTTGGAGAGTGTTGGACATTAACAATAACTCTCAAAGGGTTGCCTGGTTTATGTATCTTTACTAAACCGTACACTCTAGGAGCGACTGTATCTCTTTGTATGAGAGCGTTACCATGCGCTTGATCTAATTCTCCTTCAGCAATCATGTTATTGACCAATAATTTAACTTCTCCTTGTAGCTTATCCGTAGGATCTTTATTAATTTTAGTGTATACCTCTATATTGTCTAGTTGTTCATACATTTTATCATTATAGTCAGATTGACTCATCAGAACCGTCGCTCCTCCTTTGTCTGCTTTCAAACATATCACACTGTTTGCTATTAACTCTTTCCTGAGACTTTTTATTTCATAATTTGGTTTATATTTTTCCTCTGTGTACGTTAGCACAGCTGCGGCTACGTCTAATTCAAACCTAACTTTATCCTTGTCTGAGAGGAATTGTGCTATTTTAACAGCCTCAGTAATTATCTCATTTTTTGGTGATTTCTCAATTTGGATAGCTGTATTCAGACCACGATTAAGCATTTCCAGCTGTTTCTCATTAAGATTTATTTTAGAGAGGTTTAACACTCGATTAGTTAAAACAGGACACGTCCTAACTGTGGTCTGTCTATAGATGCCCAAATTTCCTAACTTTCTATCATGCCTGATGTGAACCTTTTTTATCTCCCTATTACATACGCTTGAAGACATATACACAAACCAATTTGACAGACACTTTCCTAGCATTTTATGCTTAAGAGATCTAACAACAAGTATAAATGGGGCAGTTTAAACTAATATTTACTAGACAAGTTTGGGTCAAATATGTCAGAATATTATCCAATTTTTTAGGATGTGCTTTCCGTTGAAAAATGTTTCCAAAACCGGAAACTGAAATATTTGGATTAAAATTGAAGGCAAGGGATGCAAAAACGTTGGTAGGAACAACAAGGGCCAGATAATTAATCAATTTCCTGTCGCACAACATGTTTCGTTTAAAATTAGTTAATTGTTTTGGCGTTTATGTGCTTAAGAATGTGCGTTCCAACATCACGTTTTTTGTTTTATAATGAATGCGCTTGATTCAGCTTCGTTCTCCTTACTTTCCAAAAGTTCACTTTATAAAGTACCAAAAATTACAGTCGAGTTGAGTTCTGGCGAATATAAAATATTCTTCTTCAAGTTTGATGTCTATACCTGATTTGTGACAAATTTGTGCATCAATACATGTTTTATGTTTCCATTAAAATTTAAAATCTCCTTCACACATGCGGTTTACGCTAACTAACGACCCATTAGTAAGAACCGGCACCAACCTCAAAGTTCACCATATATTTGTCTAATAAATGAGGAGCAGTTGACCAGTGCAGTTTCATATACGTATGTTTAGTAGATTAGTACCTGAGACATTCTCAATGCAACTACAAACCAAACTAACTATATTTAATATGTAAAAATCTGTAAAGAATATCACCACCACGAATTTGAAGATTGGCTCAATTTCACCTGCTACTTTAGCAAAAGACGCATACACCGGCCACGATAGACATCATTCATCACGTGTTTGTGGTTATTATAATTGTAAGCATGAAACGCGGGCGTACGTGAAATTACATCATATGCTCAGGCAGACTTTGTCCTTTGCTCTTAGCCCTAAAGAATCGTTTTGTTGCCAAGTTTGACAATCATATTGCAGAAATAGATTATATTCTTATTGTGGTACAACTTATGTGTCATGTGGGTTTTATAAGTTACCCATAACGAATCAGATGCCTCAATCAAAAGGCGATATGACGAAAAATTGATTTTTTAACCGCCTTATCTAAAACTATATGCTCAATCATTTTTTGCTTAAAATAACCACGTAGTTCTGGATTTATGCTACAAATACACAAAATGGCTCAATTGTACATAAATAATTGTAATTCTTCGTACTGTTTTCATACCTTGGCATTATCACAACTGTTCAAATGTGCGGAAAGATTCGGTTTATAGCGAGCTTGTATTGCACGTGTTATAGCTCTATCGTGTACCACATAGTCACATGCGTCTATATTTCCTGCCACAATTGGTGAATACTTTTGGTAGCCAAGCACATGTGGATGCCAACGTGCCTCTTCGAGCATAGGAGCACAGTTTTGAAAAAGTTCATATATTAAAGCACAAACACAAATGTAAGTATATGTTAAAATATAGAAGACATTTAATTAAATATTTAAAATAAGAAGATCAAAACAATACACTACTGATATTTTCCAAATTTACTTGGAGCTTCATTCATTATCAAAAGCTGAATTCAACCAGCATTATAAATTGATGTCTCACCGTAACATAACTATGAATATTTATAAAATTAAACGAGCATTGGTTGCACAGGCACTGAAAACAATTATTTAAATCAAGGTTGCGATCTTAATGTAAATACCTGTCCAATTATAGATATGCATTTGTCAGTTTAAACTAAGCATTATATAATGTAGAAAAAGTAGTTCAGTCAGTAGATCGGTGCTGTCCTTATTGGGAACACTTCGAATACTTTCTATAGTTTGTCGCCGACAGGGCTCGAACCTAGGCACGTTTGCTTCGAATCTGTTGCTCTAAACACTGAGCCACCCCTGTCACACGATATATATATATATATATATATATATATATATATATATATATATATATACAATTTCCAGTAATATATTAATTAATGTTACAAGATTAGCCTTTCCTCCAGGTGGAGCCTATATGGATTTTTTTATACTTTAAGTTCAAAATAACCACCCCAAATCTGTTACAAAAGAACAGGCATCAATTTACGTGGAAAAGTGATATTGAATTGAAAATTTTCATAATCAAAGGAACATTGGTTGCGGGGGCGATATCCATTATTTAAATTAAGGTTGCGATCTTGATGTAAACACCATTCCTATTATATACACACATTTGTAAGTATAAACTGCGCATGGTATAATGTAAAAAAGATATCCATCCAGCAGTCTGGTTTCGTCTTTATTGGGAACTCTTCAGGTACTGTCTAGTATTTGCCACGAAAAAGGCAATAACCTGGGCATGCCTGCTTCGGAATCTGTTGCTTTAAACATACATCACTCTACCTGGGGAAGTGATTTTGAATTAAAAATTTATCTAATTAAACGATTATTGGTTGCACGGTCTACTGGATGAATTACCCCATCGTGTGGGGGCCTAAAAATAATAACGTGTACTGAAAGGGAAAAATAGTTTTCATTTTAACATAATCCAATTTGGTTTTACAAATATAGTTGGGGAGAAACTGGCTCGCAGACATAAATTTTGCGTCTGAAGACTAGTAGGCTCAACTTAGTTGTACCAGAAGTATAATCATAAACATTAATAGTGCTATAGTCAATTATTCTAAATGCTGTTACCAATAACCGTGCTAGAATGCACACACTTAAGAAAAAAAGGTAGGTATCTGGTGATTCTATCTCCGTAGTTTCGTAGCTTGAGGCACTCAAGTACAAGCAAGATGTACTCTCTCCAACTCTTAATGTTCTGCGTGTGGTTCAGTGAATAAGCCTTCGCATTCCGATAATAAGATCTCAGACTTTTCTTCATCACTTACAAGGGGACACACTGATTTTCTACCTGAATGAAGTCAGAATAACTAATTTCTCTGGAATATAAAAGCAAAATAATATGCAAAATGCAAAATTTTCGCAAAAAATATTGACTTCGATTCCAGAATGATTATAAATAATATTCAATTTTTTAAGACAAAATGATTTACTCAGTGCGCATTATAAATCGAGGTCAAACAAACGAATAATTAGGACAATTTAAAGTACTAACACAAAAAATCGTTAGAAAGAAAGACTTCAACAGGACAAAAAATTCATACAGGTTAAAAAAGAGCCTAGGTTCCACGTACCTGACACTTCGTCCATCCATGAACTTCTTTTCCTAAAATCTTTTTCAACATTGTCAGTTTTATAAGCCGTTTTCTCATCGAAATCACGAATTGGTCGATCGGCCAGTTTTACGCGGTAAGCTGATTCCGGATTAGATCTATCAGGCAGACTTGCTGCGATTAAATCGTCGTCTTGCGAGTTTAAATGTTTTTTTAATACAGTAAATTGTTCGTCACGTTGGGAAGCCTTATAGTCGCTATGACAACTTTGCCTCAAAGTTTTCCGGTCTTCATTTTGACTTTTCTCTCTGATTTCCTTTCTATCGTGTTTCTTTTTTTTACTTTTTCTTTGATTATCTTTCGCCTTCTTTTTCTTTTTCACTTCATAAGATTTCTTCGTCTTCTTCTTCTTCTTCTTGTAGTCGTCTGTCTTTGAGTATTGTTGTAGGCCATCATTAAAATATTTTCGCGAGTCATGACTACTACTACTACTTGCGTTGTCCGACTTACTACCAAAGCTGCAGTCGTTTGATTTCAAAGAAGTAGGTACATACTTTGCACTATTTTCTGTAATGTCACAATCATTAAAGTATTTCGGTGAACAATCAGGAAGGTTTCCTCGCGGTGAACAATGAGTAGTCTGATAAAATCGGCAATTGCCAGAGTCGTGCCAGGTACGTTTTCTTTCGTTATCAGAATCACCGTCCCTACCATCATCGCTGTTCGATACACAATCAGTGGGAAATCGTTTTGGCATACTTATCAGATACACAGCATAATATTTGTATGGTATAAAATTGAATTAGAGCAGTTACATATTGTGCACACGGCTTTGCATCAGTTCAGATAAGCTAGCAGAATTGCTGTTACTAAAAGGTTAACAGATTATGCAAAAAGGTAAATCCCAGACACGAATAAATATTACACTTAAAAACGATGGTTGTAGAATATTTACTTTTAAAATAATAGAAAAAAATTGTCAGATATGAACTTAAGAGCACATTTTGTATTGTACACAAACGCTTTCGCACCATCTTACCAAATGTTTCAATAAAGAAATATAACACATGAACTTATTAGGCCTTAATCCGCTTCCATACTTAGAGGTCATCGCCATAAATAAACGTTATCTAGAACTGTGCAAACAAAAAATATTTCTCCATTCATTGTGGCTCGATCCTCCTTAATCAGTTTGCCGTTGTGCAATCATGATGATCTTGAATGGACAGAAACACGTCAGTACGTGTGACTGTCGTTGGTTTTGCTATGTTGTGCGACTGTTTAGATACAATACGCTTGATGTTGATATCAAGCTCGCAAATTGATGGGAAAAAAGGTAGCCGTAAATTCATGTTTATCAAAAAATACTCGGCCCAATACTTTGAAATATGTGATTTTAGGGTAAATAATCATGTGGAGTTATAAAAAGGTTTCAGAAATTTATTTTTTTTAAATATAATGGATTCGAATTCATTTGTTAGTCAACATGCGAATTCATATTATCTACTTTTCGAATTCTACACAGGTTTACTTACATACTGATGAATGTAATCATTCATTCATACATAAATGCATTTATAAATTAACACAATTGATACATACATACGTGCGATCATATATATATATATATATATATATATATATATATATATATATATATATATTTACATGTGTCTATATACACATACCTAAATAAATTGATAAATATATATAAATACATATTTTATTGATTCACACATAAATACACGCATACAAAACACATACATACATTATATACACATATACATACATAATTACACAAGCGTATTTTAAAATTTTTAAATAAATAAACACGCATACATGCATAAACATACTCGTATACATTCATTCCAACATAACTGTAAAGTAAACATAAATAGATGCATACGTATACAAGCACCTTCAACGATACTTCCATACAAAGAAGCGCTAAATGGATACATACACATCCATATAACTTTATATACATACATAACACATAGGAATATACATTCATTCAATTCACACAAATATATATATATATATATATATATATATATATATATATAGGCGTATATATGTATATAAAAAAATACACACCTACAAACGTACTACCTAAAAATGTACATGCATATATAAATAACGAAAAATGCATATGTACACGTACATCCATTAATTCATGCATTAATACATATAAACGAGCGCACATACGTAGCACATGCATATACACATTATATATATCTATCTACATGCACTACCCTTACCAGAAAAAAGAAATTTTATTAGATACAAGAACTGTCTCTTTCTTATATTCTGCTCAATTTTCTCCAAATGAACATCTCTCTATGTATAAATTGAAAAGCCAAATAAAATAGAAAATGTAGACTTTGAGAGAGCGTGAAATAAGGGAACAACCAATGAATTGTGTGCATCAACTCCAGTTCAAAATCAATGTTCAACCATGCTTCTTCTGCTTTCATAAATCTGGCTTCAGTTTGTTTATCTATAAAGTTTCGTATGTGACTGACTCCTTTCTGTTACTGCATGTAGTAATTATTTTAAATGCTACGTCCCGAGAACATACGGGTGATGTTTAAACGATGTGTTGCACAATTGAAGACGTGTATTCACCATTGAATTTAAAACAAACAATACAATTAAACAATAATTAATTGCGCGTTTGGTGGTAACAATTACTTAAATCAAATTTGCGAGCTTGAGGTAAATGCCAATCACATTGTATTTAACCAATCGTCGAACAAAATAGCTAAACTACCGCCAGTTGCACGCACTGATACGTTTCGACCTTCCATGACCATCATCAGAGAACGACGGCAAACTAACTAGCGAGGAGTAAATCGCATTTCATATATACGGAAAGCAAAATTAGATATGCGGCTCGCATCTCTAGTGGTCTCGCAATCATTGAACTTGACCGGAAATGTCGGCTGCACAATTTCTATGCAGTCACGAACATTAACTGTTTGCAGCTTTCGCCATATATACATATATATATATATATATATATATATATATATATATATATATATATATATATATATATATATGGAAATACAATTAAACAATAATTAATTGCGCGGGTGGTGGTAAAAATTATTTAAATCAAGTTTGCGAGATTGAAGTAAACACAAATTCCATTGTATTTAACCAGTCGTTGAACATCTAATTTTGCTTTCCATATATATGGAATGTGGTTTAATCCTCGCTAGTCAGTTTGCCGTCGTACTCTGATGATGATCATGGAAGGCCGAAACGCGTCAGTACGTGCGAATGGTGGTAGTTTTCCTATGTTGTTCGACGACTGGTTAAATACAATGGGATTGGTGTTTACATCAAGCTCGAAAACTTGATTTATATAATTTAAAACAGGCGTTAAGGTTGGAGTGTTCTTTCATTCGAGTAATTAACAGTCCGGTCGATCGGCCTACGTAAGTTGATCGACAACTTTCGCATGTGTATTGGTAAATAATATTCGATGTTGACTTTAACAACTGTTTTTATTGCCGGTATGGGCAAGTGTGTTACCCTAAATAACACTCGTAGTTTAGCTGCATTAAATGTGCGTGTTAACGCCGCTTCACCCTTCTTTAGTACTATGCGCGAAACTGAATCCCCCTAAAAGGGGATGTTCAGGTAAACTGCTTTCTTTTCTTGTCTGAAATGTGTATGTTTCTGTTGGTTACCTCAATTAATAATTGACTCAATTAATTAATTAATTAATTAGATATTAAATCGTTTATTGCTTTAGTATATGCATTGCCTTTTGGATGTGGACCAACCAACCTTTCAAATCTTGAAAAAAAGCCGCGAACTGTTGATAATTTTTATTGAAGAGGCACGCAAATGGAAATACTGTGCAGACTACGTTGGGTTATGGAAAATTATTTTATTTAATTTACCATTAGTATCTTTCTTTAGTAGCACATTTAAGAAAAGCAGATTATCATCTTTCTCATGCTCTGACGTGAAACTGACATTCCTATGCACCATGTCGAAACTTTGAAGCAATGTTCGTGATTGCGACCTGTTTTTAAGGACAAGGTAAATATTCTCCACGTACCGTATGTATTAAGCCCATTTACTTATGTCACTCCTTAATGATGTATTCTCCAGATGCCATAGGAAATCCCAACGAACATTGGATAAAGGGGAGCTCCCCATTGCCTCATCATCAATCTGTTTATAGATGCTTCATTAAAACGAAATTGTACATCTTTCATGCATAATAAGATATGCATGCGTAAAGTGTGACCTGACATTGGAGATGGTATTATGCCTTTTTCGAACGCCTGGACAATAATGTCTATGGTTTCGTCAGTTGGAACACCTCGTTTTTAGCATGTATGTCTTGAATTTTGTTAACAAATACAAACGAATCAGCAACCGAATAATTTACAGTAGTCTGCGCAATGGTTCCGGTATATGAACTAACCAATTAGAAAATGCATGGAACGGAGAATTGACCATCAATAACATTGGTCTTATTGGACAACCTTTTTTTGTATTTTTGGTAATCCGCATATTGTTGGTGTAGATGACCCAACTGGTTTGACCTTCTGTAAAATGGCCTCATCAATTAAACCGAAATCTGTCAAGATCTTAATGTGATATATAACTTTGAGCACCACTCTGTCTGTTTCATCATATTTATCCTCTAGATGCGTTAATTTTGTACTGTCATTCAACACCTTTCCATACTTTGTAGATAGTCGGATTTGTCCAGTATAACAATATTCTTTCGTTAACCAGCACGTAGTATTTTTGTCTGAATTTCTGCTGTTATCTTTAGGCGCATTCAAATGATGCTTTGTAAATGCAAGCTATTCTTCACACGTGAAGCCTAATAAACTAAAGTAGACATGAACCAATTATTATAGTCAATACTTGTAGGTTCTAAGTCGGCTGTTCGCTAAAATAACCATTCAAATACTTCTTTAAAATCAACATCGTAGTTAACAGAAGGATAAATTCCATAATATCGGCCCTTTGATAGTGCCTCATGGTTAGTTGATCAATTAGAATTTCTGATAAGTTAAGCACGCATGTATCGGTCGGTATTAAATCACACAAAATTTCAGGTTTAAAATCATTTGCTAATTTATTCAAAATTCTTGATGTCTTTCGCCATAGCAGCTGGCAAAAACATAAGAAATCTCATTCTTCGAAAAATTATTTGTTCATCCAATACACAAGGTGCAAAAACGATTCTTGCCCGCAGCACCGCTTCATCTTCCCTTAACACAGGATTTTTCCGATCAATTTTGTCGATGGAGATATTTTAGATACCGTTATCGGTATCTTTCGTTAATACACAATAAATTACAAATCTTAAAAATACGCTGGTAAACCAATCTTGTGCACATACATACAGATGCATATGCATACATAATTTCAATATTAATACATAAATGAACATATATGCGCGCGCATACAACGTATATATATATATATATATATATATATATATATATATATATATATATATATATATATATATATATATATATATATATATATATATATATATCCTTTAGGTCATATATGAATTAATTTCTTACTAGAGATGCAACATATAATACACAATTGGATATATATTAGTGTTCCGCAACAAGAAATATATAACAATCATTATGGTTTTGGCTGAATATTGCAGTATTTTCATGTCGTTAAAGAATTGTATTCGAATTGTCCGTAAAATTACATAACCAAGCGCTTTGTATTGCTCATTGTACAGCTTAAAAAAGAAATCTAAATGGAATTTGAGTAAAATGAAACCTTTGATTCGCGCCACTACTTACATCGAACAATGTCGATTTATCAACGTTTATATAAACAAGTAGACTTCTATTCTTACGGTAACAAATACAACTAACCATCCAAGATAAGTCAGTATAACAATATATATATATATATATATATATATATATATATATATATATATATATTTATATATATATATATAGAAACAAACCATGCAGATATAATCCCTATTAACAATAAGTTTAAATATTCTTTTATCAACTTTCCACGAAGATACATCAATAAGAGATTTTGATTGATAAATAACTAAGCACTAAAAATAAGCAAATTCTGGTAACTCAAACGTTTTGCGAGGTTTGTCAAAAAGCATAGAATAGCCCTCAACAAAAAAACGTGAACACTATATTGCGATATAGGGTAATCGGACTTGACCGCAAAATTTCACCAAAATAGTTAATCGATTTCCCTAAGGATCAACCTGTTCAACATAACAATCTACATCTCCTGATATGCCTACATAAAGAAGTCTAGAAACAACTAACGTTGTTGTGTTTCTTGGCGGTCGCCTTCTTCAGTTCACCCATTATCAGTTTTAAAAAACAAATCTAATGAAGCAAACTAACGGATACATTTAACGTATTAATTAGCAATTTTAAAACATACAGTATTGCTACAGAATAAGCCTTGCGTAAAACATGACAGCTACGTCATGGAAACAGTTCGGGCATTCAATTATCATTCTTATAACAAAATATTTTTTAACAGCCTTCGCTTCTGGTTGGTCTAACCAATATCATGTGCAAAATAATTTGCCATAAACAAAATAGGTATAAAATGTGATGTTAATGCACTAAAATACATATATTCTTTTGAAATGCGAGCCTTAATAAAATTCATAGTATCATTTCCATGTGCAAAAATAAAAAGAAATTTTATCAGATACAAGAAACGCTTCTTTCTCATTTTCTTCTCAAGTATCTACAAATGAACAACTTTTGAAATGCGAGCTTTAATAAAATTCATTGCACCCTTCCTGTCTGCAAAAACAAAGAGAAATTTTATCATTTATATGAAATATTTCTTTCGCATTGTCTTCTCAAATATCTTTATATATAAATTGGAAAGCAAAACAAGATAGAAATATGTGAACATAGAGTGTGAAAAACGGAAACCAATCAAATTGCGTGCGTCACATCCAGTTCAAACTCAACGCGTGTACGTGCCTCTTCTGCTTGCATAAATCTGGCTGCAATTTGTTTATCCATAAGGCTTCGTATGTGGCTAGCTCCCTTTTGTTTTTACATTTAGTAATTACTTTGAATGCTACGTCTGGAGAACATACGTGCGATGTTTCGATGATGTGTTGCGCAATAGCAGACGTGTATTCACCATTTGATTTAAAACAGGCGTTTAAGTTGCAATGTTCTCTCATTCGAGTAATTAACCGTCTGGTCGATCGGCCAACGTAAGTTGATCGACAACTTGCGCATGTATATTGGTAAATAATATTTGATATCGACATTAACGGCTGTTTCTCTTTGATTTCTGGTAAAGGCAAGTGTGTTACCCTAAATAACACTCGTAGTTTGGCTGCATTAAATGTGCGTGTTAATGCTGCTTCAACTTTCTTTTGTGCCATTCGGGAAACTGCATCCCCCTTAAATGGGATGTTTAGGTAGACTGTTTTCTTTTCTGGCCCATAATACGTCTGTTTCTGTTTAATTCATTAGTAGATATTTGAGAAGACAATGTGAAAGAAATGTTTCTTATATCTGATAAAATTTCTTTTTGTTTTTGCACACAGGAAGGATACAATGAAATGAACATCTCTTTATATATAAATTGAAAGGAAAAACAAGATAGAAATATGTAAACATGGAGAGTGTGAAAAAAGGAAACAAATAAATTACGGGCATCACCTCTAGTTCATGTCCAGGCATAGAGCTTGAACTGGAGATGACGCATGCAATTGATTTGTTTCCTTTTTTCACAATCTCCATGTTTACATATTTCTATTTTGTTTTGCCTTTCAATTTATATATAAAGAGGTTTTCATTTTTAGATACCTGATAAGAAAATTAGAAAGAAGCATTCCTGTATCTGATAAAATTTCTTTTTATTTTTGCACATGGAAAGGGTACTATGATTATATATATATATATATATATATATATATATATATATATATATATATATATATATATATATATATATATATATATATATATATATATATGTAAAATAAAAAATCAACAGCACACAATTCTATAATATGCCCACACATTTTAATGGTTCTGAATTATCTCTTCTTTTATGCAAAATGGATGGATTTGATTAAATATATAGTGAAATAAGGCTTGTTTGAGTTAGCTAATGTAACTCATTTTCTAGATCAGTTTGTGTTTTAATAGGAATTTTAGAATGAAATAGTTATGCCACCAAAATAATCCATTTCACTGTACCCTAAAATTACGTTTATGTGCAGTGATATTTTAACTCAGTTAAACTGGATCTGTGACGTCTTACATATGCCTAAGCCAGACTTCTTAGTAGTGCTAATTTTTAAATCGGCGCCAGATTGTCGTAAAAAGCAATTGGGACAGATTTTAATTATTGCTTGGAACCCTCCGTTAAATGACATCTAATGATTTACAGTATCGATTTTTCATAGGTTGATTTGAAAGCGAACGGTAGTGAATATGAAGCGATATGGAAATGTGCGAAGTAATTATTCGATATCGCATTGTATTCTGATTTATTTGTTCGAGATTGTGTGTAGTTATGTCATATTATGTACGCTAGATCTATCATTTAAATATAAATAATGCCTCTTTTTACAGTATTTAATTATTATTTATTTTTCATAATTATGTGCAAAACGCATTAGTTTGCATATGTCGATGGATGGCATATATATATATATATATATATATATATATATATATATATATATATATATATATATATATATATATCCATATTTAGAAGAAAACCACATTAATAACAAGGTGGCTATTGACATTTATTCCAAGACTAAACATCACTTTACAATCTCTCATTTATTTACATCCTGGGTTTTCATTTGTGGGTGGCAACTAGTCTGACTCGGTTTAACTTCTATTTCTTGTTTAGTCTGATTAGTAATTGTATACGCGTATGTGTGTTTGCGCGTAGAGGTATTTCTCGTTGTATTTCAAAGTGACGTCCAAGATCTGGTCATTCTTGTATTGACGGATTGAAGGCTAACTAACTGTTCACACTGTTGGCTGTTACGTGTACAAATGCCTTTTCCCCGAGTTTCGTTTCGTATTGCTCCTCCAATTTGTTCTGTCCCCTACGGAACAGCGCATGGTGTGCGGACTACAGTGTTGAATGCTCATATTGTTTGGAAATTTCTGGCTCTGGTAACAATGTTTGTGATACCGTATGTGCAGCTTTTCTTCTTCTTCAGAGTGCTTCCAATTTGATCGAAATTTTGCTAAGTCTGGTCTGGTTGGTGTTTGGATTTGCCTGGATGCTAGAAATTTGTTTATAGGTTTTGTGATTGCGGGCAGGTGATTTTTAGATCAGGTTGATGAAACTTTTGAATTTGTAAGCAGTATAATACATGATAATTTTTCTGATATTGCTTTCTGTAGAATTGAGATATTGGCCGACGTGGCCAGATATCCCGTCCATATCTAACCATGAACGACTTATGGTTATATGGCAGTGAAAAATTCCTGGATTCTGTTGATCAATTTCTTCTTCGTATGTCCAATATATATGCTACCGGACATACATAAGAATTTGTAGACTATGAATGATATGGAGAGAATAGTAAATTAATAGTTGCTGAATTTAACCTTAATTTTTACACTGGGAATATTCTCCTTATCAGTTATATTAAACTGCCGTACAATTATTGAGGCCACTAGGTTGCCTCTAAATGGTAAGTTTGGGAAAACCGGCTTGACGGTATCCTCTCCAGTACGAATCTAACGTGGTTTCACGTTGATATCAATGAACCACTCTGTGTAGTTGGTCATTAGAAAAAAGTTTTCTCAGGCAGCCCTGCTCTTCCTCGATCTTGCGTTCACACCAGATCTTTCTGATTCTGTTGGTTAGGTTGTTAACTAGGTTTCATTTGTAAGATTTTTTCGCTTTACTGTTGTAGTTAATGTGCTTGCTACATAAAATAAATTTCAAAGGAGATACTTTACAGCAGGCACTTAGAATTGTGCCTCAGAATCTATAATCCTCGTTTATACAACAGCTAAAGGTCAGTGCTCGAAATTTATTTTCTATATATGGAATAGCCAAAAATATAAGTTGTTTTACTTTTGCAATTGCGTCAAATGAGTCATTTTCTACTTATTTAATGTCACTAAAACCACTGAAATTGTGTCTATGGTGTGGTGGACTTTAGTTAATATTTGCGCCAATTCCATTGCTAAAAGAGGACAGATCATCCTGTGATATGCTCCAGTTATCTCTGCGACGGATATTATCATTTTTTGTCATAAATAGCACAATTTTCTGAGAGAATTATGCGAAAGGCAAACGGAGATGCTGGTTCCTTATTTCAGGAGTAGAATTTTCGAAGTAATGCACCAAATTTACTCTCTGGTGGCTTTAATATTTCTTAATGAATGAGGGTGGGTGGTTCGATGGTGAATTATGAGGTCACAGGCTGTTTCAAAACTCGGTATAGCCGAGACTTGGATCTGTATACATAACTGTTTTTGCACATTACGTTTACAGCATATATTGTCGTCTGAAATTTTATCTTATTCGTAAAGAGATTATGTTTGCATTGTCGATTTTAATTTGACATTTTTATTTGTCATATTAAGTTCTACGTAAACGATAGCCTTTTATGAGTAATGGAACTGCCGTATTCCCGATTTTAATGTAACTATAATGTAATGGTTTACTGGCTTTATCAGATATCACTATAGAAAGTAAAAAAGAAACTTGAAAACGTTGGTTGAATTTAATTAATGATTTTCCCATGTAGTGTGGTGTCTGTTAAGTAATGATAGATTGGGGATGGTTAATTGGATGCCATATGAGCTCCACCTAAAAGAAAAATAGACTAACCAAGTTACACAAGTTAGTCCATAACTGAAAAGTGTGTGAAGTGTGCGGCAAAGTAGTTCAGTGGTTAGAGCACCAGATTCCGAAGCGGACGTACCCAGGTTCAAGCCCTGTCCGCGGCAAATTCTGGCCAGTACGTAATGAGATCCCAATAAGGACAAAATCGGTCTGCTGGATGAATTGCCTTTTCTACATTATACACCTCTTATACTGATAATTAAACGAACATTGGTTGCGCGGGTGGTGATAACAATTATTATAATCAAGGTTGCGGTCTTGATATAAACACCTGACCCATTAATTACTTACATATGTCAGTATAAACTAAGAATTGTATAGTGTAGAAAAGGCAATTCATCCAGTAGACCGGTTTCGTGCTCATTGGTAACTCATCATTTACTGGCCAGAGTTTTCCGCGGACTGAAAATGCATGTACTTAATGGAACAGGTGTTTATATCAAGATCGCAACCTTGATTTTAGTAATTTTTATCACCGCCCGCGCAACCAATATTCATTAAATTATTTAAATGTTCATTTTAATACCAATTCCCCATGTAGTGTGGTGTCTGTTCAGTAATGATAGTTTGGGGATGGTTAATTGAAACTTTGAGTATAAATGGATGCCATATGAGCTCTACCTAAAAGAAAAATAGACTAACCAAGTTACATTAGTTAGTCCATAACTGAAAAGTGTGTGAAGTGTGCGGCAAAGTAGTTCAGTGGTTAGAGCACCAGATTCCGGAGCGGACGTACCCAGGTTCGAGCCCTGTCCGCGGCAAATTCTGGCCAGTACGTAATGAGATCCGAATAAGGACAAAACCGGTCTGCTGGATGAATTGCCTTTTCTACATTATACAACTCTTATACTGATAATTAAACGAACATTGGTTGCGCGGGTGGTGATAACAATTATTATAATCAAGGTTGCGGTCTTGATATAAACACCTGACCCATTAATTACTTACATATGTCAGTATAAACTAAGAATTGTATAGTGTAGAAAAGGCAATTCATCCAGTAGACCGGTTTCGTGCTCATTGGTAACTCATCATTTACTGGCCAGAGTTTGCCGCGGACTGATAAATGCATGTACTTAATGGAACAGGTGTTTATATCAAGATCGCAACCTTGATTTTAGTAATTTTTATCACCGCCCGCGCAACCAATATTCATTTAATTATTTAAATGTTCATTTTAATACCAATTCCCCATGTATTGTGGTGTCTGTTCAGTAATGATAGTTTGGGGATGGTTAATTGAAACTTTGAGTATAAATGGATGCCATATGAGCTCTACCTAAAAGAAAAATAGACTAACCAAGTTACATTAGTTAGTCCATAACTGAAAAGTGTGTGAAGTGTGCGGCAAAGTAGTTCAGTGGTTAGAGCACCAGATTCCGAAGCGGACGTACCCAGGTTCGAGCCCTGTCCGCGGCAAATTCTGGCCAGTACGTAATGAGATCCCAATAAGGACAAAACCGGTCTGCTGGATGAATTGCCTTTTCTACATTATACAACTCTTATACTGATAATTAAACGAACATTGGTTGCGCGGGTGGTGATAACAATTATTATAATCAAGGTTGCGGTCTTGATATAAACACCTGACCCATTAATTACTTACATATGTCAGTATAAACTAAGAATTGTATAGTGTAGAAAAGGCAATTCATCCAGTAGACCGGTTTCGTGCTCATTGGTAACTCATCATTTACTGGCCAGAGTTTGCCGCGGACTGATAAATGCATGTACTTAATGGAACAGGTGTTTATATCAAGATCGCAACCTTGATTTTAGTAATTTTTATCACCGCCCGCGCAACCAATATTCATTAAATTATTTAAATGTTCATTTTAATACCAATTCCCCATGTAGTGTGGTGTCTGTTCAGTAATGATAGTTTGGGGATGGTTAATTGAAACTTTGAGTATAAATGGATGCCATATGAGCTCTACCTAAAAGAAAAATAGACTAACCAAGTTACATTAGTTAGTCCATAACTGAAAAGTGTGTGAAGTGTGCGGCAAAGTAGTTCAGTGGTTAGAGCACCAGATTCCGGAGCGGACGTACCCAGGTTCGAGCCCTGTCCGCGGCAAATTCTGGCCAGTACGTAATGAGATCCCAATAAGGACAAAACCGGTCTGCTGGATGAATTGCCTTTTCTACATTATACACCTCTTATACTGATAATTAAACGAACATTGGTTGCGCGGGTGGTGATAACAATTATTATAATCAAGGTTGCGGTCTTGATATAAACACGTGATCCATTAATTACTTACATATGTCAGTATAAACTTAGAATTGTATAGTGTAGAAAAGGCAATTCATCCAGTAGATCGGTTTCCTGCTCATTGGTAACTCATCATTTACTGGCCAGAGTTTGCCGCGGACTGATAAATGCATGTACTTAATGGAATAGGTGTTTATATCAAGATCGCAACCTTGATTTTAGTAATTTTAATCATCGCCCGCACAACCAATATGCATTAAATTATTTAAATGTTCATTTTAATACCAATTCCCCATGTAGTGTGGTGTCTGTTCAGTAATGATAGTTTGGGGATGGTTAATTGAAACTTTGAGTATAAATCGATGCCATATGAGCTCTACCTAAAAGAAAAATAGACTAACCAAGTTACATTAGTTAGTCCATAATTGAAAAGTGTGTGAAGTGTGCGGCAGAGTGGTTCAGTGGTAAGAGCACCAGATTCCGAAGCGTACGTACCCAGGTTCGAAGCCCTGTCCGCGGCAAATTCTGGCCAGTACGTGATGAGATCCCAATAAGGACAAAACCGGTCTGCTGAATGAATTGCCTATTCTACATTATGCAACTCTTATACTGATAATTAAACGAACATTGGTTGCGCGGGTGGTGATAACAATTATTATAATCAAGGTTGCGGTCTTGATATAAGCACCTGACCCATTTATTATTTACATATGTCAGTATAAACTAAGCATTTTATAGTGTAGAAAAGGCAATTTATCCAGTAAACCAGTTTCGTCCAGAATTTGCCGCTGACAACGCTCGAATCTCGGCACGTCTGCTAGTGTCTGTTGCTCTAACCATTGGAGCCAATTAATCACCCAAAATCTGTCATTATTGAACAGAAACCACACTACCTATGTGTGTGGTATTGAATTAAACATTTGTATAATTAAATAAACATTAGTTCAACGGGCGGTGATAACAACTATTTAAATGAAGATGGCGATCTTGATATAAGCACCTGCCCTGTTATGTACAGGGATTTGTCAGTTCTAAGAATTGTAGTGTTGAAGAGGCAATTCATCCAGCAGACAGGTTTCATTCTTATTGGGTACTCATCACGTACTGTCCATAATTTACAGCGGTCAGGGCACGTCTGCTTCGGATTCTCTTGCTCTAACCACTGCGCCACCCTGCCGCACACTACACACAAGTTTCAGTTATATACTGTTTTTTGGTTAGCCAATAAGGACGAAACTATTGGATGAACTGCCTTTTCTACAAAATACAATGTTTGGTCAATACTGAACAATCTTTGTACATAATGAGACTGGTATTCTCTAAAGACGGATTGGGGTGGTTAATTGGAACTTTAGGCACCACCTAAAGGAAAGGCATATCACCAAACATTAGTTGGTATATTACCGAAGCAAGTGTAGTGTGCGGCTGATTGGCTCGGTGTTCAGAGCCATATATTCCGATACAGACTTTCTCGAGTTCACAATAAGGACGAAACCAGTCTACCGGACGATTTTTTATGTGAAGATCGCAACCATGATTTAAATAATTGTTATCACTGCCCGCGCAACCAATATTTATTTAATTTTCTTGCAAAAATTAATTGGAAACTTTTTGGTAGCATAGAACCTCGCTTAGTGATGACCAGGAAGATCATTACTGACACTATAATCTTCATAGCGAGATGCCATCAGTTAAATAATCTGTACAGTATAAGCCATAAAGAAGTCGTCAACAAAGCGAGTTGGCTTTGTAATTCGCCTAGCTAAAAGTAATGGTTATATGTTCGTTGATGGGCGCGGGCGATGATAACAAAGTTGCGAGCTGAATATAAACAACAATTCTATTATAAGTTCATCCATTGACCAGTTGTTTAGCGATTTAGAGCAGAACTATAGGCTGCATACTAATTTTTACTACGTATACACATGGTATCTCATATGCATTTAATGCAGTTACAGAGCACATTTTCTGCTATTAAAAGCATATTGGGCTAAAAGCTGCCTCAAGCGGTCCGATAGTAAGGCCTTAAATTCCCGATGGTTGGCGCCAGATTCTATTACAGTCAAATATGCAAAAGATAACTATATATATATATATATATATATATATATATATATATATATATATAAACTAAACATTGTCTAAGCCGCAAAAAGAAATCGCACAGTTGACCGATTTCATTCCCATTGAGAACTCTTCAACAATTGTCCATAATTCAATGAGGACGGCGAACATTTACATCAGTCTAAGGTTATCCATTGCGTCAACCACGCTGTGCAATACATGCAATCCTTAGGTATTTAGTAACTTTAATTTCTTGCTAACCTTTCTCTCAGGTAGTGTCTGTGTAGCGGGCCTTTCAGCCTAAAGTTACAAAATGTCACTTCCACTCTGTCATTTTAGAATAAAGACCATGCTAGTAGTATAAAAAAACAATCAATGACGTCGCGGCTGATAAAAACAATTTAAATCAAGGTGTTGAGGTTGATATAAACACGAGTCCAGTTGTATATACATTTGTCAGTATAAACCAAGTATTGTATAATGTATAAATAGTAATCCGTATATTAAAGTACCATTTTTATTTGTAACTCGTCAAGAACTGTGCAGTATTTGCCGATTGGACTCGAACCGGAACAAATTTGCCTCGGTCTGGAATTCTATCCATCGCGCCAACCGTGATGCACATTATTATCGTACTGTATTATCATTTGCTTAGGATTCAGAGACTTTCCATTGCACCACTTCTGCTGTATTTCGCACGGAATTTTCATTTAGATACTGACTTACGTTTATTGCAATATTTTCCTTCATGTAGCAACCAGAGTTGCATCTCTCAAAAACTAAAGTTCCAACTAGCCTTCCCAAACTGTCGACGCCAACCCAATTGTTGAAGTGAAACTGTACTGAAGATTTACGGCAGAATATTTTTTTTCTTCATATATATGAAAATGATAAAGGCAAGCTCTTTACGTGGGAATTAAACCTGCAGATTGTGTGTTTAGCGAATTTAAATACCTACTTCAATTTCACATGCAAAAAAGAACAGAAGTTGTAAATAATGATGTAATGTTTGACAATATAGCGTTTTAAGCAAAAGCATCAGAAATCTGTACTGTCGATGTCACATTATCTTAAAGCTTGCTTGACCATAATGGTGCTGCGTAAGGGTGTAGGTGGTCTCGTCTCTGAACTACAAAGGTCTCCTCCAGAAATTACTCGGCACTAGCATTTTTTAAATTTAATTTAATTTTTCTCATTCTCACATGTCAAAAAAGCATCAATGTCGCTGTCAGTGATGATTCTGATGTACAATTAGGCCTCTACATCTACGCTTTGCTCACTTCGCAATAAATCATTCTTACTTTACAATTTAACGATTTAAATTATTTAGTCATTTTTATAACATAATTTTGGTATTTTTCTTTGTCACGCAGCAGCCAATCACAAGCTTTAAAGTGATATTTGTGGTTATGATGATGATAATAACGAGATGGCTATGAAACGGCGAAACTAAAACGAGACGCTTATTAATTGGTTCAATCCAGCCTCGAGCCAAATTGCAATTAGTTCGAATCGCACAACTTTATTTCATCTAGGCTTGACTAAGAACTAGAAAATTAAGGAAACTAATATAACACAGCCTTTGTCAAAAATATGCACAGACAAGTACTTGTGATCATGACAAAGAAACAGATAAATAAATAAATAAGACAACAAGTTTTTCGTATCGTAATGCACAGTTTGACGAAAACTGGTCCAATACGAAATTACAGTACAAATGACCAGTTTCTGAGAGACATGAATAACTATCCACATTAACAAATTCAATAGAAAACGACGAAACTTGATTTGGTCAGATATTTTATTTATTTTTTTGAAAATTGTATTCAAAACATCGGTTACACTCAACATAACATTTGAATGATGCCGACAGAAGAAAGCTTACACATTCGATCAACTAGAACGTAGAGGATGCCTAAAATCGCGATTAATCAATTGCATTAATGATTATGTAGATACCGGGAATGGTTAGCTAATTGCGAATAAACGATTAATCTGAAACGAAGAAATGTATGCCAGAGATCTGCACTAATTAAATGCTCACCAGAATTGAAAAAAGTAACAATAACGCAAAAAGTAAATAACCAACAACTCGTTGATGCCTAAGAACCATTCTTTCGGTGGATGGAAAACACGCAGTGAGATTGCACAGCCTTGATCGAGTAAGAAGACAAAAAATCACTGTGAGGATGAAATTCGATATCTCAAATTAGTCATGCATAGGCCAACGTGTAAAATGAACATGAAAAGCAGAGAAATAAAGGTGTGCAAAAACAATGATATACGCAATCTATTTCGAGGACAAATCACGAACCGATAGTAGTTTTCATAAAAATTGATATTTTAATGAGTCCACACTGGAACGTTACATTGAATAAAGAACATGACGAAAAGGTAAAGTTAGGAATAAAAAAGTGCAAAACTATTTTATTATAAAATTTAAACAAACTGAATTGTTAGCAATACAAATACCGCTTTAATACAACTTTCCTCCAAGACAATATTAAAATAGATCAATAGCGCACACACACAAACAGAATCTGATAAATGCTACAACTGGAACTAATAAGTTAGATTTAGATTGAATTAACCAAATTAGACCATCATTAAGCGGAAATAAAATCGTGGAGAATCATAAATGCTCAATACAGAACAAAATCCGAGAAAAACGTAGTAAGCCGATTATACATTTCAATTCACATCACGACTGTTGCCATGTTAAAAATAAATTTCATAAGAATATAATTGTCACGTTAAAAGAATAGCAGATTTATTATGTACAATTTTGTTGGAAAAATTTCGAGCCATGAAAACAGATCTATCATTTAGATGTTAATTCAGTGTCGAAATGTGAACTGGCATGCAAACATAAGCATGATTACCTATAAACACATGTTAAGATTTTGATGTTAGTATAAACTAAGTCGCAGCTTAAGGATACATACGCAATTCAACCTGTAGAGGTTGCGAACGTTTGAGAACTCGCTAGATACCTTCCAGAATGTCCCAGTTCCAGCCCCGGGTCGCGGCAAATTTTGGCAAGTCTTTGGATAGTCCCAAATAAGAACAAAACCGATCTACTTAATGAATTGCCCTTCCTGACGTAAGCAATATATATATATATATATTATTATTGGTGACGAGTACAATAAGATATACATAGTGCAAAGAACAAAATTTAGATTTAAAAAATTCAGTGTGGCACAAACTAACATTTTAGACAAAGTAAACAATAATTCAACAATGAGGCCAGGTGAAATGTAAAAACTAAATTCAATTGTGTGTATGTATAATGTTTTGCAAATTGATATCCAGTAGATAACCTTATTTATTCTACTCGATGAAGGCAGTTGAAAATAGATATCCCAGATGGATTGATACACCGCCAATTTTCCATAGAAATGCATTCATATCAAACAGCCTTTATTTATTTCAAAATTAATGGGCCCCTTCACAATTAACGAGTACAGTAAAACAAAAGCCAATTACTGACGTTTTAATGCGAAATGTTCGTTCTAGAAACTTAGCCCATCAAACGCTAAACTGTTACAATGTTGAATCCACATTTACTACATACAACGTTCCTCAGGTAGTAAAACGTTTACAATTACAATGCTGAAAAACTTGACTACAGTAGCTTCACCACGTACGCACAAAACCCACCAGATAAAGTTTAAATCAAAACGTATGTGAGCACAGTAAAATTATAAACGAGTTGTAGAGCCAGTAACATCAATATAAATCAAGCCAAATATGTCTGCGTACTACTACTGCTACTAATAATAACAATAAAGATAAATAAGTGTTATAGTAATGCATTCATCCTTAGGAATGCGTTGTAATTTCATTTTCTAAAAGGCAAACAACCAAAATAAACTGAGGTATTAATCGGATAAAGTTATCCGCATAGTTTATTACCATTTGGCCGACAACAGACGATGGCAAAACTTTCGTCTGAACAGTGAAAGCTCATAATTTAGAATAAGCAGTTCTTCGCACAGAAATAAAAATAATAATTTACAGCTAGAAGCATATCTAGACTAAAACTACTAAAATGGATGCTAAGAAAATTGATAAACAACAAACCGGTTTAGATCGAAGTTAATGTAAATTTTTATATGAAGTCAAAAAATGTTTCCCAACATGACGCATTTTTTAATTATATCTATAAGAATCTTTTTCATTTTGTAGTTCATTATTTTCGCAACATTTCGGATATTTGTGTGTGGAACAATCTAATAGAGGAACAAATAATACATCCGAAATAATACAAATAGAAAATAACATAAAACCAGTTGACCACCTCGCGAAAAAGGTAGCATATGAAAGATGTATCAAACCATTTTTTTTAAAACAAACAGAAGATAACAGTAATTCAGGCAGCAACTATATTTTGACGAAAAGATACTGTTAAATGGGTGGCTGGTGAACGTACAAAGCAGTGGGCGAGCCCAATAATCCAAAACAATGAAACTAAGTGGAACAATTTTGACAGGCTACATCATTCATAGCAGAAAATGTTTTGTAATGCAAATGTTCTCAAACAAACAGACGACATAACAAAAAATTTTAAATTTAGTTTCGCGTTTGTTCATTTTATTTCAAAGCTTGGCAATTTTGTAGTTCCATGACAAAGGGTTAGAAGAACATCTCGAAACTCATTGAATGAAAACGTGAACAGTAGACATAATCATCACTTTGCGCACGATTAGGATCTAGGAGCTAATCAATACCCTGTCGTGTATAACAATTAAAATTTTGTTATTTTTACAAATCACCGCACTATAATTGCTTTTTTCACTGCGAAAATTATTCAAATTATGTATACGGAATGGTAGATAACAAGGCTAGTCTTAACAAACTGATGCATAACATTGAGCCACAGTTTTTTTCCAATAAAGATGTTTCAGAACATGTAATTGTAATTCATGAATAACATTTTCAAGTCAGTACCTTACTGCCATTTATGAACAATTAACTATATAGGTATGTATGCATGTGTGCCAGGCAGTTACAAATTTGATCATGAGCATACATTTTTCTTTCTTAATTTCGCATTCAATCATTAATCCAACATAGCTTGATCATTTAGTGCATTGCACCAATAAGGTTATTCTGTTGTTCGTGTAAATAAGGTTTAGTCTTTTGGCCTAAATAAACAATCCACGAGGAGAAAGATACCAACAAAACAAGCTAAACATAAGTACATAAGCATAGAATTTTTCTCTAAAAGAATGGAAAAATAAAAAGAAAATACACATATAAAATAATTAAAGGCAGTATCAAAAGTTTCTATCACAAACTAAGCAGATATAGACAAGTTCAAAAATTAGCTTAATCATTAGAATCATACGAATTAATGGCCTACAGATACACTGCTTCCAAAACAGACACTCAAAATATGTTGATCGTAAATAGTCAAATCAATTTCTCATTTAGCCTAACGGTACGTTGAGTGATGATGAGGATGGCCACGACTTGGCCCAGCTGAACTTCCTCCAGCTGATTGTGCTTGTAACTGATGTCCCACAGGTTGTCCTCCCGGACCAGTGGAGCTGTTCACCACGGCACCCTGATGATGGTGATGCTGTTGCGATAGGCTCATTAACATAGCAGTTGCAGCTGCATTCACTGAAGCATTACCGCTGGCACTACTAGTTCCAATAGCATGAGTATTCGATGTAGCTCCTGCAGACAGTTGATGCTGATGTGGTTGTTGGTGCGAAAGGTGCTGTTGTTGATGAGCAGCGGCAGCAGCCGCGGCTGCCACAGCTGCGGCATGATGCTGCTGCGGGGCAGCTAACTGTGCATGAGCCGGATGGTGCTGAGGGTGGTGGCCTGGTTGTTGTAAATGGGTACCAGTAAGCGGAGCATGATGTTGCGAATGTTGCTGTTGTTGATGATGATGTGGGCTAAACTGAAGCGAATCTAGACCACTCGAGTGCTGCACAACAGAAAAAATAACTGCTAATCAACAGAATGTTTCAAATAACTAATATATTGAGCACATAATGTTTCAAATCATATACGATAAATTATATATCAAAGCAGCACAAAAACGCTTACCATACTGACAAATTTTCCTTTCCCAATAAAGACGATGAATTTTATACTGACAATATACATATAATCGAAATTCTGTCATTATACTTCAAATCAATATATATTACGCATAAAAGGTGAAATCGAATTTCCAAATTTTGATTCTTATTTGGCAATCATTAATAGCAGCTAGGATTGATGCAGCCGGGATCTAAACACGAACACATATTTTCAGAGTCGCGCAATTCACCTCCTATGCCACCAAACCAGCTTAGCACGGATAAATTTCAATTATATAATTATAAGCTTTCTATGCGTCTTTCTTGTAGTAGACTGCTGACGTGATCAATATCGAAAAACGTATCTTTTAAACGCATTGCAATTTATATTTTGGTCACATTAAAAATATCTAGCCCACACACATCGTACGTACCAAATTAACATTGTATAATGTAGCAAAGGCAATTAAGCTAGTAAAACGGTTACGAAATTTGCTGCCACCAGGGTTCTGACCGAGGCATATCAGTATCAGAATATGGCATATATCCAATGCATCACTCATGTCACAACCACACAACTTTTAGGTATATAACTGACATTTTTGGTTAGCCAATTTTGAATCCCATTAAATCTGAAGTGCAAACTAGCCACTTTGGAGGAAGCTACATTAACGATGTCGCTGTCCCAAGTCTGACTTTCTCCTAATGGTTTTAAAGGTCAGGATTGTCTTATTTATGTGTTACTTAGGTAAGTAATTCCATCTGAATTAAATCCTCTTCTTCATAAATCATTTGGAGGTAAAAAAATATTTGCTTCTGTTAAATTAGTTTTGGCTTAATTTGAGTTTAAAGTTTTTAAAATCTTCTTTAATATTTACTCTTAAAATCATCTATTTGTGTAAGACTAATGAATATATAGCAATTTAGCGTCAGTAATTAGAGGTCATTTTACTGTTGTAATTACGTATTATACAATGTACCCTGTAAAAAACTAGCTGAAATACAGTATGAGCGAAGATATAATTTTATGCTCACGATATTGGTGTTTACTGGCGACTCATCAGTAGGGGCCGGTATTATACCCTATAACCAATATATATTCGGTCAAGAAATATTAGGTGGTTGGACGGTACAATCGCTTACACGAATTTATATTCAAGTAAAAATATAGTTGAACTCAGTCTTCGGTAATGCAAATTCAGAGCCAGCTCACCACATAAGATATATATTGATTCCTTAAAAGTTATCGACACTGTTTTTCCAGATAACGAGCCTACACACTGTAGCAATACAATGGATTTCGGGATATGCCAGATTTCAAAAAATAGAATTAAATCCAATTATGAACTGTCTCCAGGTTTCATATATCTTAACGAAATATACAATGGGTAAGTAGCACAGTATCGACCCCAATACATAAATCGGCAGTAAGCAAGACTTTCGTATGTGATTGTGGTCCTATATGAACTAATTTGTAATTAGGTACGCAATACATAAAATACAATTGGATATATAGTAGTTCTATGCAACAAAGAATTCACTAACTACACGATTTCGCTATTATTTGGAACTCATGAAACACTTGATAGAAATTTCTGAAACCGGGTCACAATTGTTTCATTGTTTTTCACTCCTCCACTGCGCTACTCCAAAAGCATATTAGACACAATATCCAGAAATATACCAACTTACGTTTTTGGTTAGCCTTTCCTTCTGGTGGAACCTATGTGAAATTAATTTAGGCCTGAAGTTCCAACCATCATCATCATCATCATCATCATCATCATCATCATCATCATCATCATCATCATCATCATCATCATCATCATCATCATCATCATCATGTCCAGCCATACAAAAATCAAGTGACTGTTTCACTGTCATATAACCATAAGGAGTGAAAAAAGTATATGTTAATTTAGACAAATTATTAGTGAGATTTACGATTGAGAGAAAGAGGCAGAGAGAGAAGGAATACCTTGCTACTATGAGTAAATTTATCAGGATAACTCACAGAAATGAGACAAAATAAACCCCTCCACAAACACCATTATGGCCAAGTTAGCCTTCGGGCAAGGCGACATCAGCTATACAGCTTCCTTGTGGATTTGACTGTATCACGTCATAAACAAACTAAACCTCGCAACTAACTTGTCCCTACTAAGAAAAGAAAGTTACGAAGATGATTCTACTAGACATCTGCAACAAAATCGCCACTGAGCTCGATTCGATGCCATATCTCTATGTTTCTGACTAGAAACTGTTGCGCACGAGGACCTCATCCTGGTGGACGAGTGGGTCCTATACTATCCAATTTGGATGTAAGTGACTTCAATTGTTTCTACCATGTCAAAATCTGCTCACCTTGTTTCTTACGCCAATTTGGTGCCGGATGAGAGAACAGAGCTCTATTAGGCAATCGAAATGAGGGCATATGCAAAACGTGTCCGAGCCAACGAAGTTGGTGGAGCCTTATTTGTTTTTCTGACGACGAGCTCTTATCATCAGATCCAAAAATACGTCTACGGATGTCAACGTTAGTTATTCGTTGTTGGTAACCAACATGTGCTATACTTCTCAAACAACGATGATCGAATGCCTGCAAGCATCTCAAATCAACACTAAGAGGCCAAGTTTCACTAGCGTATAGTAGGACTGCGCGTACAGATGCATTGTAAACACGACCTTTAAGGCAGAGTGAAATATTCGCGTTTCTCCAAAAATGACGAGGGTTCGAGAAAGCTACTCTAGCTTTCGTGATCCGTATTCTCACCTCGTCGGACATATTGCCTACATTATTGATAGACTATGTGGACTACGTCTAGATCTTCATAATGCAGTCGCAACGTTGGAGTGAGTGGTGGGTGATCCTGTAAAAGTACCTTATATTTAGAGGGTGCGAATTTTATACCTGAGTGTCGTATAATAATACGATATCGTCCGCATAGTCAAGATCGACTAGTTTATCGCCAGGGAGAACTGATATGATTGTTTATTTGTACACACATTTATATTCACACCGTTCGTATACTAACATGTTTTGCTTTGTCTTTTAGCATCTATATCTGCATTATATGATGAATAAAGCCTAATATTTTAGGCAACTCTTTCTTCTAGTTTCAGACTCAATCTGCCCGTTTGCTGTGCTTGTTACTGTGATTCAGAACAATTTATTCATCATATAATCCAATAATGGAACGCCTACTCAAACCAGAAAGATTTGATGTTAAACCTAGTGCACCAGATGCAGCAAAACAATGGAATCATTGGTATCGTACATTCTGTGGTCTCCTGAAATCAGTCGAATCCATGAATCCGGATAAATTAGACTCTTATTTCCTACGTCTCTCCTAACGTATATGAACACATCGTTGACTGTGATACATATGATCATGCTATCAAAACTCTAATGAATCTCTATGTCAGACCGAAAAATGAAGTCTTTGTTCGTCATATACTCGCGACTACTAAACAAGAAAATGGCAAACATTGGATCAATTTGTTCAGATTCTGAAATCGTTAGCTAGGGAGTGCAATTTCAAACCAACTACGGCCGAGGAAAATCGAGACGATGCTCTGCGCGATGCCTTCATTAATGGAATCCAGTCCAATTCAATCAGACAACGTCTCTTAGAACACAACTCACTTAATTTTCAAGCTGCTTTTGATCAAGCACGTGGTCTCGAAATGGCAGAAAAGCAATCATTATCATATCAAAACTGTTTGAATTCTGAACACACTGCAACGGTTCAGCCACTCAGTCCTTCATCAACCTCCGATAAATCTAAAGATAATCTTGTTGCTGCTGTTAAACAAAAATGTGACTTGTGGGTACGATTATCATTTAAGATGGAAATGTCCGGCCAGAAACGCCTTCTGTAAAAGTTGTGGAAACAAAGGACATTTTCAAAAGGTATGCCGCTCTAAGAATCACCGCCCAGTGGTTTCGACGCTTCATCCTACCATATCTGCAACTGTATTAGCTGCTGCTCCTGATTGTCTCACCAAATGTTTAATAAATCTAGAGGTCAATAACATAAATTGTCATGCTCTCGTTGATACAGGCAGTTCCTTTAGTTATGTTTCAGAAGCCTTCGTTTTGAAAAATAATTGGAAAATTCACTCCTCACGAGAAACAATAACCATGGCGTCTAGCTCATTATCGAGTCATACCAAAGGCCATTGTTTTGTGTCGATTCAATACAAATCATGTGTTTATCAAAATATCAAGCTATCTATACTTTCTGATCTTTGTACTGACGTACTCCTCGGTCATGACTTCCTTGGATTGCATAAAAGTGTAAATATCTCTTTTGGTGGTCATAAATCGTCATTCACCGTCTGTTTACTGAAACCTGCATCTGTTACGTCCCCGCCTCTTTTCCACCATTTAACTGCTAACTGGAGGCCTATTGCTACGAAATCAAGAAGGTACAATCGAATGGATGAAATATTTATCCGGGATGAAATAAACAGATTAGTTTCTGATGGCATTATCGAACCTTCAACATCCCCGTGGAGAGCACAAGTTCTCGTGGTATCGAATGAGAATCACAAGAAACGTATGGTTGTGGACTACAGCCAAACGGTCAACAAATTCACACTCTTAGACGCCTATCCTTTGCCGAAAATAGACCAAATGGCTGAAACCATTTCAAAATATCATATATTCAGCACTTTGGATCTCAAAAGCGCTTACCACCAGATACCTATCCAAGAACATGAAAAGGTATTTACTGCTTTCGAAGCGTGTGGACGCTTGTTTCAATTCCGTCGCATTCCCTTCGGAGTGACGAATGGTGTCTCATGTTTCCAAAGAACTATGGATCATATAATCGCACAGGAACATCTCACAGATACATTTGTCTATGTGGACAATGTGACAGTTTGCAGGAGAGATACGCTTGAACACGAAACAAATCTCAACAAATTTCTTAATGCCGCTAAAAAATATGGATTGACCTTAAATGAATCAGACTCATTTTCGCAGCTAAAGAAATTACTCTCCTTGGTTTTCAAATATCGAATGGAAAAATTAAACCTGATTCTGACCGATTAAAGCCTTTACAAGATCTCCCACCACCGTCGAATGTGCAATCGCAACAAAGAATTGTGGGATGTTTCGCTTATTATTCGCCGTGGATCTCCAACTTCTCCGATAAAATTCACTCACTCGTTCATAATCGAACTTTTCCTTTGCCCGTCTCTGTGAAACAAAATTTCGATGATCTTAAAAAAGAATTAGCCGTAGCAACTTTAGCTTCTATTTACCTGATTATCGGGTTGCGATCCGATTTGTTTGCATCCGCTGTCTTTCTGGTTTTTGTTCCAAAATTTTCGATATCCAGATACGGATATCTTTTTCAATGGAAAGCTCATCACAATAAGTTGACAATCAATATGTCAAGTGGAAATATTAGTTTAAACTGCCCCATTTATACTTGTTGTTAGATCTCTTAAGCATAAAATGCTAGGAAAGTGTCTGTCAAATTGGTTTGTGTATATGTCTGCAAGCGTACGCCATGTCTGTGTGTATGTATTCTCGTTTGTTTTTGATTGAGGAGTAATCAACTATTGCACGTGTACACTCATCCCAGTGAAATGACAGCGATTTAGCAACATCTGACTAATCACTAGATAAGCGTATGCCACCTCTGTGTGTTTGTGTTTGTGTGTGTGTGAGTGTTTGCTTAAGACTGAGAAATAATCTGTTACATGTAATTAACGGCACGTGTAACAGAAATTCACATAAAACTAAAATGATAACTGTCATTTCCTAAATGCACACATCAGACCTATTTTTACACGTACTATCCTAAATGAAGTAATTACGAGTGGCATCCCGGAGAGGAGGGGGCGAGATACTGTGAATAAAGTAAATAATTTAGAGTTAGCAAAACGGAAAAGTATTCTATTAAGGTGGATAGTTAAAATAAAGATTAAAAGGGGGTCGTAAAAGAAGTTGAAAATTGTTTGATAAAGAAAGATGCAAATAAATGTTTGTTAAAAGATGCTACACTAACAACAGAACGTAAGATAAAAGATGAAATAAGATAACAAGTAATCAAGGATGAAATAATAAGTTAATCAAAAATTAATTGGGCGATATTGAATTACACACTCTCCACCTCTATAAGTTAATATCAGTCCAGTGTTCTTATTCTTTTACTTGAGCGAGTTTCTGATTCTGATTCTGATTCGTGCAATCTTCGTTTTCTACCATTATTTAGTGCTGTATTCCAAATAGGACCTAGTGATTTTTCTACGGCTGTTTCATTCATTATGTCATTTCTCGATTTAATTTCGATGGATTCTCTAATCAGTCTAGTCGATCTGTTACGGCTACAGATTGATATACGTCTGCACCCATCCCAATTAATGGTGTGTCCTGTCTCTACTGTATGGCGTGCAAGATCTGATCTATTAACATGGGCATACTTGCATGCGGTTTTATGTTCTCCTCGTCTAACCTTAATTGGGCGCATGGTTTCACCCACATACATCAGGTTACAGTCGTTACATGGAATTTCATATACTCCTGATGTGTCTAACGGTTCTATTTTCTCCTTTTGGTTGGGAAGTTTAATACCCAGGGTAAGGGTCTGTTTTAAAATAGTACGTATATTGTATTTTGCTGCTATCATTTTGATTTTCCTACTTAGTTTAGAGTCAGGTATAACCATTACCCTCCTGTCATCTTTTAATTTATTTGACTTCACGTACTTCCAGTCATGATTAAATTTACTTATAACGCTCATTATAGTTGCTTCAATTAACTTTAGAGGATACCCATTAGCACTGAATATTTCTCGCAGTCTCCCTAATTCAATCTCTCTATGTTTTTTATCTGTTAATCTTAAGCTTCTTATTATCATCGATTTTAAGATACCGATTTTCATTCTATATGGATGATTTGAATCGAAATTAAGAAGGATACCTGAGTAAGTATCCTTCCTATAAACATCCCGTTCTAGTTTTGTACCATTTCTAATTAACTTGACATCCAGAAATGGTAATTCGCCACATGATTCATTTTCAATTGTAAATTTAAGCTCGCTCACCTGATTTGCTATGTTTAAGAAATTTATCAGTTGATCCTCCCCGTGATTCCAAATAACTAATATATCATCCAAATATCGTACATACAATTTAGGATTTAGGGGCGTTATATCTAAGAGAGTCTTCTCCATGTAATGCATGAAGATATTAGCTATTGGAACCGATAGTGGTTGCCCCATTGGAACACCTCTAATCTGCTTATAAAATGCATTCCTAAATTTAAAATAAGTGGAGGACATACATACGTACATCATCTCCATGACGTGTCTTATCGTCATTTTGCTTCCTTCCAATATTACTGGATGATCAACCAGGAAACGCTGAAAATAGTCTAGTGCTTTAGGTACTGGTATATTGGTGTACATTGACACCACATCTAAACTCGCCAATCTATCGTTTTCATTTAGCTCACATTTATCCACAATCTCAACCAAATGGTATGAATTCATCAAAGTATTGTCTAAGAAGTACGAATATTTCTTTATTCTATGACATAGAAACTTAGACATTTTATATGTTGGAGAGTGTTGGACATTAACAATAACTCTCAAAGGGTTGCCTGGTTTATGTATCTTTACTAAACCGTACACTCTAGGAGCGACTGTATCTCTTTGTATGAGAGCGTTACCATGCGCCTGATCTAATTCTCCTTCAGCAATCATGTTATTGACCAATAATTTAACTTCTCCTTGTAGCTTATCCGTAGGATCTTTATTAATTTTAGTGTATACCTCTATATTGTCTAGTTGTTCATACATTTTGTCATTATAGTCAGATTGACTCATCAGAACCGTCGCTCCTCCTTTGTCTGCTTTCAAACATATCACACTGTTTGCTATTAACTCTTTCCTGAGACTTTTTATTTCATAATTTGGTTTATATTTTTCCTCTGCGTATGTTAGCACAGCCGCAGCTACGTCTAATTCAAACCTAACTTTATCCTTCTCTGAGAGGAATTGTGCTGTTTTAACAGCCTCAGTAATTATCTCATTTTTTGGTGATTTCTCAATTTGGATAGCTGTATTCAGACCACGATTAAGCATTTCCAGCTGTTTCTCATTAAGATTTATTTTAGATAGGTTTACCACTCGATTAGTTACAGCAGGACACGTCCTAACTGTGGTCTGTCTATAGATGCCCAAATTTCCTAACTTTCTATCATGCCTGATGTGAACCTTTTTTATCTCCCTATTACGTGCGCCATCAGTAAAAACCTCTATACATTTAAAGTCATCCGCGTGCAAAAAGGAAAGTAACATAGATCTTATTTTAGTTTTCTCTCTAATTAGTTCATATTTGCGTTTTTCTAAATCGCTAATCAATGTATTCATTATGTTCAAAGTCAGTTCATGTTTAAGAGATCTACCTTTATCATTTAAATGAAATGGCAATTTAAATTTAAAACATTTAGGAATTACACAATGTTTTAAACATATTTTAATGAAACGAATATTTTCCACTTGCCTTACTAATTGTTTTTTTATGTGATGATAGCGATTTTGCACTTCACTGTTGTAGCACCGTATTTAGTACCTAAATAAGATTTAAAGAAACATGTTGCGCGACAGGAATAAATTTACCTGATTTCGTTGCTACCGAAATTTTTACTTATCACAGTATCTTGCCCCCTCCTCTCCAGGATGCCACTCGTAATTACTTCATTTAGGATAGTACGTGTAAAAATAGGTCTGATCGTGTGCATTTAGGAAATGACAGTTATCATTTTAGTTTTATGTGAATTTCTGTTACACGTGCCGTTAATTACATGTAACAGATTATTTCTCAGTCTTAAGCAAACACTCACACACACACAACACAAACACACAGAGGTGGCATACGCTTATCTAGTGATTAGTCAGATGTTGCTAAATCGCTGTCATTTCACTGGGATGAGTGTACACGTGCAATAGTTGATTACTCCTCAATCAAAACCAAACGAGAATACATACAAACAGACATGGCGTACGCTTGCAGACATATACACAAACCAATTTGACAGACACTTTCCTAGCATTTTATGCATAAGAGATCTAACAACAAGTATAAATGTGGCAGTTTAAACTAATATTTCCACTTGACATATTGATTGTCAACTTATTGTGATGAGCTTTCCATTGAAAAAGATTTCCGTATCTGGAAATCGAAAATTTTGGAACAAAAACCAGAAAGACAGTGGATGCAAACAAATCGGATCGCAACCCGATAATCAGGTAAATATTATATTCCGTGTCGCGCAACATGTTTCTTTTAAATCTTATTTAGGTACTAAATACGGTGCTACAACAGTGAAGCTGCAAAATCGCTATCATCACATAAAAAAACAATTAGTAAGGCAAGTGGAAAATATTCGTTTCATTAAAATATGTTTAAAACATTGTGTAATTCCTAAATGTTTTAAATTTAAATTGCCATTTCATTTAAATGATAAAGGTAGATCTCTTAAACATGAACTGACTTTGAACATAATGAATACATTGATTAGGGATTTAGAAAAACGCAAATATGAACTAATTAGAGAGAAAACTAAAATAAGATCTATGTTACTTTCCTTTTTGCACGCGGATGACTTTAAATGTATAGAGGATTTTACTGATGGCGCACGTAATAGGGAGATAAAAAAGGTTCACATCAGGCATGATAGAAAGTTAGGAAATTTGGGCATCTATAGACAGACCACAGTTAGGACATGTCCTGCTGTAACTAATCGAGTGGTAAACCTATCTAAAATAAATCTTAATGAGAAACAGCTGGAAATGCTTAATCGTGGTCTGAATACAGCTATCCAAATTGAGAAATCACCAAAAAATGAGATAATTACTGAGGCTGTTAAAACAGCACAATTCCTCTCAGAGAAGGATAAAGTTAGGTTTGAATTAGACGTAGCTGCGGCTGTGCTAACGTACGCAGAGGAAAAATATAAACCAAATTATGAAATAAAAAGTCTCAGGAAAGAGTTAATAGCAAACAGTGTGATATGTTTGAAAGCAGACAAAGGAGGAGCGACGGTTCTGATGAGTCAATCTGACTATAATGACAAAATGTATGAACAACTAGACAATATAGAGGTATACACTAAAATTAATAAAGATCCTACGGATAAGCTACAAGGAGAAGTTAAATTATTGGTCAATAACATGATTGCTGAAGGAGAATTAGATCAAGCGCATGGTAACGCTCTCATACAAAGAGATACAGTCGCTCCTAGAGTGTACGGTTTAGTAAAGATACATAAACCAGGCAACCCTTTGAGAGTTATTGTTAATGTCCAACACTCTCCAACATATAAAATGTCTAAGTTTCTATGTCATAGAATAAAGAAATATTCGTACTTCTTAGACAATACTTTGATGAATTCATACCATTTGGTTGAGATTGTGGATAAATGTGAGCTAAATGAAAACGATAGATTGGCGAGTTTAGATGTGGTGTCAATGTACACCAATATACCAGTACCTAAAGCACTAGACTATTTTCAGCGTTTCCTGGTTGATCATCCAGTAATATTGGAAGGAAGCAAAATGACGATAAGACACGTCATGGAGATGATGTACGTATGTATGTCCTCCACTTATTTTAAATTTAGGAATGCATTTTATAAGCAGATTAGAGGTGTTCCAATGGGGCAACCACTATCGGTTCCAATAGCTAATATCTTCATGCATTACATGGAGAAGACTCTCTTAGATATAACGCCCCTAAATCCTAAATTGTATGTACGATATTTGGATGATATATTAGTTATTTGGAATCACGGGGAGGATCAACTGATAAATTTCTTAAACATAGCAAATCAGGTGAGCGAGCTTAAATTTACAATTGAAAATGAATCATGTGGCGAATTACCATTTCTGGATGTCAAGTTAATTAGAAATGGTACAAAACTAGAACGGGATGTTTATAGGAAGGATACTTACTCAGGTATCCTTCTTAATTTCGATTCAAATCATCCATATAGAATGAAAATCGGTATCTTAAAATCGATGATAATAAGAAGCTTAAGATTAACAGATAAAAAACATAGAGAGATTGAATTAGGGAGACTGCGAGAAATATTCAGTGCTAATGGGTATCCTCTAAAGTTAATTGAAGCAACTATAATGAGCGTTATAAGTAAATTTAATCATGACTGGAAGTACGTGAAGTCAAATAAATTAAAAGATGACAGGAGGGTAATGATTATACCTGACTCTAAACTAAGTAGGAAAATCAAAATGATAGCAGCAAAATACAATATACGTACTATTTTAAAACAGACCCTTACCCTGGGTATTAAACTTCCCAACCAAAAGGAGAAAATAGAACCGTTAGACACATCAGGAGTATATGAAATTCCATGTAACGACTGTAACCTGATGTATGTGGGTGAAACCATGCGCCCAATTAAGGTTAGACGAGGAGAACATAAAACCGCATGCAAGTATGCCCATGTTAATAGATCAGATCTTGCACGCCATACAGTAGAGACAGGACACACCATTAATTGGGATGGGTGCAGACGTATATCAATCTGTAGCCGTAGCAGATCGACTAGACTGATTAGAGAATCCATCGAAATTAAATCGAGAAATGACATAATGAATGAAACAGCCGTAGAAAAATCACTAGGTCCTATTTGGAATACAGCACTAAATAATGGTAGAAAACGAAGATTGCACGAATCAGAATCAGAATCAGAAACTCGCTCAAGTAAAAGAATAAGAACACTGGACTGATATTAACTTAGAGAGGTGGAGATTGATTAATTCAATATCGCCTAATTTATTTTGATTATCTTATTATTTCATCCTTGATTACTTGTTATCTTATTTTATCTGTTATCTTACGTTCTGTTGTTAGTGTAGCATCTTTTAACAAACATTTATTTGCATCTTTCTTTATCAAACAATTTTCAACTTCTTTTACGACCCCCTTTTAATTTTTATTTTAACTATCCACCTTAATAGAATACTTTTCCGTTTTGCTAACTCTAAATTATTTACTTTATTCACAGTATCTCGCCCCCTTCTCTCCGGGATGCCACTCGTAATTACTTCATTTAGGATAGTACGTGTAAAAATAGGTCTGATGTGTGCATTTAGGAAATGACAGTTATCATTTTAGTTTTATGTGAATTTCTGTTACACGTGCCGTTAATTACATGTAACAGATTATTTCTCAGTCTTAAGCAAACACTCACACACACACAAACACAAACACACAGAGGTGGCATACGCTTATCTAGTGATTAGTCAGATGTTGCTAAATCGCTGTCATTTCACTGGGATGAGTGTACACGTGCAATAGTTGATTACTCCTCAATCAAAACCAAACGAGAATACATACAAACAGAAATGGCGTACGCTTGCAGACATATACACAAACAAATTTGACAGACACTTTCCTAGCATTTTATGCATAAGAGATCTAACAACAAGTATAAATGTGGCAGT
>JAQBSW010007482.1:0-40524 GCA_029291075.1 Eudiplozoon nipponicum | reverse complement strand
TCTATGGCATTTACTGCGTGCATTTACCCTAAATAATCTGTTCAATAACAGCAATCTCGCACAAGCCATAAAGGATCAGGCAATTCCGCCTCAAAATCCTATTACAATTTTTACTCGATTTCTTGTCTATGGCATTTACTGCGTGCATTTACCCTAAATAATCTGTTCAATAACAGCAATCTCGCACAAGTCATAAAGGATCAGGCAATTCCGCTTTAAAATCCTATTACAATTTTTACTCGATTTCATGTCTATGGCATTTACTGCGTGCATTTACCCAAAATAGTCTGTTCAATAACAGCAATTCCGCAGAAGCCATAAAGGATAAGGCAATTCCGCCTCAAAATCCTATTACAATCTTTACTCGATTTCTTGTCTATGGCATTTACTGCGAGCATTTACCCTAAATAATCTGTTCAATAACAGCAATCTCGCAGAAGCCATAAAGGATCAGGCAATTCCACCTCAAAATACTATTACAATTGTTATTCGATTTCTTGTCTATGGCATTCACTGCGTGCATTTACCCTAAATAATCTGTTCAATAACAGAAATCTCGCAGAAGCCAGAAAGAATCAGGCAATTCCGCCTCAAAATCCTATTACAATTTTTACTCGATTTCTTGTCTATGGCATTTACTGCGTGCATTTACACTAAATAATCTGTTCAATAACAGCAATCTCGCACAAGCCATAAAGGATCAGTCAATTCCGCTTCAAAATCCTATTACAATCTTTACTCGATTTTTTGTCTATGGCAATTACTGCGTGCATTTACCCTAAATAATCTGTTCAATAACAGCAAACTCGCAGAAGCCATAAAGGATCATGCAATTCCGCTTCAAAATCCTATTACAATTTTTATTCGATTTCTTGTCCAAGGCATTTACTGCGTGCATTTACCCTAAATAATCTGTTCAATAACAGCAATCTCGCACAAGCCATAAAGGATCAGGCAATTCCGCCTCAAAATCCTATTACAATTTTTACTCGATTTCTTGTCTATGGCATTTACTGCGTGCATTTACCCTAAATAATCTGTTCAATAACCGCAATCTCGCACAAGCCATAAAGGATCAGGCAATTCCGCTTCAAAATCCTATTACAATTTTTATTCGATTTCTAGTCTATGGCATTTACTGCGTGCATTTACCCTAAATAATCTTTTCAATAACAGCAATCTCGCACAAGCCATAAAGGATCAGGCAATTCCGCTTCAAAATCCTATTACAATTTTTATTCGATTTCTAGTCTATGGCATTTACTACGTGCATTTACCCAAAATAGTCTGTTCAATAACAGCAATTTCGCACAAGCCATAAAGGATCAGGCAATTCCGCCTCAAAATCCTATTACAATCTTTACTCGATTTCTTGTCTATGGCATTTACTGCGTGCATTTACCCTAAATAATCTGTTCAATAACAGCAATCTCGCACAAGCCATAAAGGATCAGGCAATTCCACCTCAAAATTCTATTACAATTGTTATTCGATTTCTTGTCTATGGCATTCACTGCGTGCATTTACCCTAAATAATCTGTTCAATAACAGAAATCTCGCTGAAGCCAGAAAGAATCAGGCAATTCCGCTTCAACATCCTATTACAATTTTTACTCGATTTCTTGTCTATGGCATTCAATGGGGGCATTTACCCTAAATAATCTGTTCAATAAGAGGAATCTCGCACAAGCCATAAAGGATCAGGAAATTCCGCTTCAAAATCCTATTATAATTGTTATTCGATTTCTTGTCTATGGCATTTACTGCGTGCATTTACCCAAAGTAGTCTGTCCAAAAACAGCAATTTCGCACAAACCATAAAGGATCAGGCAATTCCGCCTCAAAATCCTATTACAATCCTTACTGGATTTCTTGTCTATGGCATTTACTGCGTGCATTTACCATAAATAATCTGTTCAATAACAGCAATCTCGCACAAGCCATAAAGGATCAGCCAATTCCACCTCAAAATTCTATTACAATTGTTTTTCGATTTCTTGTCTATGGCATTCACTGCGTGCATTTACCCTAAATAATCTGTTCAATAACAAAAATCTCTCAGAATCCTGAAAGAATCAGGCAATTCCGCATCAAAATCCTATTACAATTTTTACTCGATTTCTTGTCTATGGCATTTACTGCGTGCATTTACCATAAATAATCTGTTCAATAACAGCAATCTCGCACAAGCCATAAAGGATCAGGCAATTCCACCTCAAAATTCTATTACAATTGTTATTCGATTTCTTGTCTATGGCATTCACTGCGTGCATTTACCCTAAATAATCTGTTCAATAACAGAAATCTCGCAGAATCCAGAAAGAATCAGGCAATTCCGCATCAAAATCCTATTACAATTTTTACTCGATTTCTTGTCTATGGCATTTACTGCGTGCATTTACCCTAAATAATCTGTTCAATAACAGCAATCTCGCACAAGCCATAAAGGATCAGGCAATTCCGCCTCAAAATCCTATTACAATTTTTACTCGATTTCTTGTCTATGGCATTTACTGCGTGCATTTACCCTAAATAATCTGTTCAATAACAGCAATCTCGCACAAGCCATAAAGGATCAGGCAATTCCGCCTCAAAATCCTATTACAATTGTTATTCGATTTCTTGTCTATGGCATTCACTGCGTGCATTTACCCTAAATAATCTGTTCAATAACAGCAATCTCGCACAAGCCAGAAAGGATCAGGCAATTCCGCCTCAAAATCCTATTACAATTTTTATTCGATTTCTTGTCCAAGGCATTTACTGCGTGCATTTACCCAAAATAATCTGTTCAATAACAGCAATCTCGCACAAGCCATAAAGGATCAGGCAATTCCGCGATAAAATCCCATTACAATTTTTACTCGATTTCTTTTCTATGGCATTTACTGCGTGCATTTACCCTAAAGAATCTGTTCAATAACAGCAATCTCGCAAAAGCCATAAAGGATCAGGCAATTCCGCCTCAAAATCCTATTACAATTTTTACTCGATTTCTTGTCTATGGCATTTACTGCGTGCATTTACCCTAAATAATCTGTTCAATAACAGCAATCTCGCACAAGCCATAAAGGATCAGGCAATTCCGCTTCAAAATCCTATTACAATTTTTACTCGATTTCTTGTCTATGGCATTTACTGCGTGCATTTACCCAAAATAGTCTGTTCAATAACAGCAATTTCGCACAAGCCATAAAGGATCAGGCAATTCCGCCTCAAAATCCTATTACAATCTTTACTCGATTTCTTGTCTATGGCATTTACTGCGTGCATTTACCCTAAATAATCTGTTCAATAACAGCAATCTCGCACAAGCCATAAAGGATCAGGCAATTCCGCCTCAAAATCCTATTACAATTGTTATTCGATTTCTTGTCTATGGCATTCACTGCGTGCATTTACCCTAAATAATCTGTTCAATAACAGAAATCTCGCAGAAGCCAGAAAGGATCAGACAATTCCGCCTCAAAATCCTATTACAATTTTTATTCGATTTCTTGTCCAAGGCATTTACTGCGTGCATTTACCCTAAATAATCTGTTCAATAACAGCAATCTCGCACAAGCCATAAAGGATCAGGCAATTCCGCATCAAAATCCTATTACAATTTTTACTCGATTTCTTGTCTATGGCATTTACTGCGTGCATTTACCCTAAATAATCTGTTCAATAACAGCAATCTCGCACAAGCCATAAAGGATCAGGCAATTCCGCCTCAAAATCCTATTACAATTTTTACTCGATTTCTTGTCTATGGCATTTACTGCGTGCATTTACCCTAAATAATCTGTTCAATAACAGCAATCTCGCACAAGCCATAAAGGATCAGGCAATTCCGCTTCAAAATCCTATTACAATTTTTATTCGATTTCTAGTCTATGGCATTTACTACGTGCATTTACCCAAAATAGTCTGTTCAATAACAGCAATTTCGCACAAGCCATAAAGGATCAGGCAATTCCGCCTCAAAATCCTATTACAATCTTTACTCGATTTCTTGTCTATGGCATTTACTGCGTGCATTTACCCTAAATAATCTGTTCAATAACAGCAATCTCGCACAAGCCATAAAGGATCAGGCAATTCCGCCTCAAAATTCTATTACAATTGTTATTCGATTTCTTGTCTATGGCATTCACTGCGTGCATTTACCCTAAATAATCTGCTCAATAACAGAAATCTCGCAGAAGCCAGAAAGAATCAGGCAATTCCTCCTCAACATCCTATTACAATTTTTACTCGATTTCTTGCCTATGGCATTTACTGCGTGCATTTACACTAAATAATCTGTTCAATAACAGCAAACTCGCAGAAGCCATAAAGGATCATGCAATTCCGCCTCAAAATCCTATTACAATTTTTACTCGATTTCTTGTCTATGGCATTTACTGCGTGCATTTACCCTAAATAATCTGTTCAATAACAGCAATCTCGCACAAGCCACAAAGGATTAGGCAATTCCGCCTCAAAATCCTATTACAATTTTTATTCGATTTCTTGTCTATGGCATTTACTGCGTGCATTTACCATAAATAATCTGTTCAATAACAAAAATCTCGCACAAGCCATAAAGGACCAGGCAATTTCGCTTCAAAATCCTATTACAATTTTTATTCGATTTCTAGACTATGGCATTTACTACGTGCACTTACCCAAAAGAGTCTGATCAATAACAGAAACGTCGCAGAAGCCAGAAAGAATCAGGCAATTCCGCCTCAACATTCTATTACAATTTTTACTCGATTACTTGTCTATGGCATTCAATGGGGCCACCTACCCTAAATAATCTGTTCAATAACAGCAATCTCGCACAAGCCATAAAGGATCAGGAAATTCCGCTTCAAAATCCTATTATAATTGTTATTCGATTTCTTGTCTATGGCATTTACTGCGTGCATTTACCTTAAATAATCTGTTCAATAACAGCAATCTCGCACAAGCCATAAAGGATCTGTCAATTCCGCTTCAAAATCCTATTACAATTTTTACTCGATTTATAGTCTATGGCATTTACTGCGTGCATTTACCCAAAATAGTCTGTCCAAAAACAGCAATTTCGCACAAACCATAAAGGATCAGGCAATTCCGCCTCAAAATCCTATTACAATCCTTACTGGATTTCTTGCTATGGCATTTACTGCGTGCATTTACCATAAATAATCTGTTCAATAACAGCAATCTCGCACAAGCCATAAAGGATCAGGCAATTCCACCTCAAAATTCTATTACAATTGTTATTCGATTTCTTGTCTATGGCATTCACTGCGTGCATTTTCCCTAAATAATCTGTCCAGTAACAGAAATCTCGCAGAATCCAGAAAGAATCAGACAATTGCGCATCAAAATCCTATTACAATTTTTACTCGATGTCTTGTCTATGGCATTTACTGCGTGCATTTACACTAAATAATCTGTTCAATAACAGCAAACTCGCAGAAGCCATAAAGGATCATGCAATTCCGCCTCAAAATCCTATTACAATTTTTAATCGGTTTCTTGTCTATGGCATTTACTGCGTGCATTTACCCTAAATAATCTGTTCAATAACAGCAATCTCGCACAAGCGATAAAGGATCAGGCAATTCCGCCTCATAATCCTATTAAAATTTTTACTCGATTTCTTGTCTATGGCATTTACTGCGTGCATTTACCCTAAATAATCATGTTCAATAACCGCAATCTCGCACAAGCCATAAAGGATCAGGCAATTCCGCTTCAAAATCCTATTACAATTTTTATTCGATTTCTAGTCTATGGCATTTACTACGTGCATTTACCCAAAATAGTCTGTTCAATAACAGCAATTTCGCACAAGCCATAAAGGATCAGGTAATTCCGCCTCAAAATCATATTACAATCTTTACTCGATTTCTTCTCTGTGGCATTTACTGCGTGCATTTAACCTAAATAATCTGTTCAATAACGGCAATCTCGCACAAGCCATAAAGGATCAGGCAATTCCACGTCAAAATTCTATTACAATTGTTATTCGATTTCTTGTCTATGGCATTCACTGCGTGCCTTTACCCTAAATAATCTGTTCAATAACAGAAATCTCGCAGAAGCCAGAAAGAATCAGGCAATTCCGCCTCAACATTCTATTACAATTTTTACGCGATTTCTTGTCTATGGCATTCAATGGGTGCATTTACCCTAAATAATCTGTTCAATAACAGCAATCTCGCACAAGCCATAAAGGATCAGGAAATTCCGCCTCAAAATCCTATTATAATTGTTATTCGATTTCTTGTCTATGGCATTTACTGCGTGCATTTACCTTAAATAATCTGTTCAATAACAGCAATCTCGCACAAGCCATAAAGGATCGGGCAATTCCGCCTCAATATCCTATTAAAATTTTTACTCGATTTCCAGTCTATGGCATTTACTGCGTGCATTTACCCAAAATAGTCTGTTCATTAACAGCAATTTCGCACAAACCATAAAGGATCAGGCAATTGCGCCTCAAAATCCTATTACAATCTTTACTGGATTTCTTGTCTATGGCATTTACTGCGTGCATTTACCCAAAATAGTCTGTTCAATAACAGCAATCTCGCACAAGCAATAAAGGATCATGCAAATCCGCCTCAAAATTCTATTACAATTGTTATTCGATTTCTTGTCTATGGCACTTGCTGCGTGCATTTACCCAGAATAGTCTGTTCAATAACAGCAATTTCGCACAAGCCATAAAGGATCAGGCAATTCCGCCTCAAAATTCTATTACAGTTCTTATTCGATTTCTTGTCTATGGCTTTTACTGCGTGCATTTACCCAAAGTAATCTGTTATATAACAGCAATTTCGCACAATCCATAAAGGATAAGGCAATTCAGCCTCAAAATCCTATTACAATTGTTACTCTATTTCTTCTCTATGGCACTTGCTGCGTGCATTTATCCAGAATAGTCTGTTCAATAACAGCAATTTCGCACAGGCCATCAGCAATCTCGCACAAGCCATAAAGGTTCAGGCAATTCCGCCTCAAAATTCTATTACAGTTGTTATTCGATTTCTTTTCTATGGCTTTTACTGCGTGCATTTACCCAAAGTAGTCTGTTAAATAACAGCAATTTCGCACAGCCCATAAAGGATCAGGCAATTCAGCCTCAAAATCCTATTACAATTGTTACTCGATTTCTTCTCTATGGCGCTTGCTGCGTGCATTTATCCAGAATAGTCTGTTCAATAACAGCAATTTCGCACAGGCCATCAGCAATCTCGCACAGGCCATAAAGGATCAGCCAATTCCGCCTCAAAATTCTATTACAATTGTTATTCGATTTCCTGTCTATGGCACTTGCTGCCTGCATTTACCCAGAATAGTCTGTTCAGTAACAGCAATTTCGCACAAGTCATCAGCAATCTCGCACAAGCCATAAAGGATCAGGCAATTCCGCCTCAAAATTCTATTACAATTGTTATTCGATTTCTTGTCTATGGCTTTAATTGCGTGCATTTACGCAAAGTAGTCTGTTAAATAACAGTAATTTCGCACAATCCATAAAGGATCAGTCAATTCAGCTTCAAAATCCTATTACAATTGTTTCTCGATTTCTTCTCTATGGCACTTGCTGCGTGCATTTATCCAGAATAATCTGTTCAATAACAGCAATTTCGCACAGGCCATCAGCAATCTCGCACAAGCCATAAAGGATCAGGCAATTCCGCCTCAAAATTCTATTACAGTTGTTATTCGATTTCTTTTCTATGGCTTTTACTGCGTGCATTTACCCAAAGTAGTCTGTTAAATAACAGCAATTTCGCACAATCCATAAAGGATCAGTCAATTCCGCCTCAAAATCCTATTACAATTGTTACTCGATTTCTTGTCTATGGCACTTGCTGCGTGCATTTACCCAGAATAGTCTGTTCAATAACAGCAATTTCGCACAAGCCATTAGCAATCTCGGACAAGCCATAAAGAATCAGGCAATTCCGCCTCAAAATCCTATTACTATTGTTACTCGATTTCTTGTCTATGGCACTTGCTGCGTGCATTTACCCAAAGTAGTCTGTTCAATAACAGCAAATTCGCACAAGCCATTAGCAATCTCGCACAAGCCATAAAGGATCAGGCAATTCCGCCTCAAAATCCTATTACAATTGTTACTCGATTTCTTGTCAATGGCACTTGCTGCGTGCATTTACCCAGAATAGTCTGTTCAATAACAGCAATTTCGCACAAGCCATCAGCAATCTCGCACAAGCCATAAAGGATCAGGCAATTCCGCCTCAAAATTCTATTACAGATTCTTATTCGATTTCTTGTCTATGGCTTTTACTGCGTGCATTTACCCAAAGTAATCTGTTAAATAACAGCAATTTCGCACAATCCATAAAGGATCAGGCAATTCCGCCTCAAAATCCTATTACAATTGTTACTCGATTTCTTGTCTATGGCACATGCTGCGTGCATTTACCCAGAATAATCTGTTCAATAACAGCAATTTCGCACAAGCCATCAGCAATCGCGCACAAGACATAAAGGATCAGGCAATTCCGCCTCAAAATTCTATTACAATTGTTATTCGATTTCTTGTCTATGGCTTTTACTGCGTGCATTTACCCAAAGTAGATCTGTTAAATAACAGCAATTTCGCACAATCCATAAAGGATCAGGCAATTCCGCCTCAAAATCCTATTACAATTGTTACTCGATTTCTTGTCTATGGCACATGCTGCGTGCATTTACCCAGAATAGTCTGTTCAATAACAGCAATTTCGGCCATCAGACCTGCACAAGCATAAAGGATCAGGCAATTCCGCCTCAAAATTCCTATTACATTGTTACTCGATTTCTTCTCTATGGCTTTTACTGCGTGCATTTACCAAAGTAATCTGTTAAATAACAGCAATTTCGCACAATCCATAAAGGATCAGGCAATTCCGCCTCAAAATCCTATTATAATTGTTACTCGATTTCTTGTCTATGGCATTTACTGCGTGCATTTACCCAGAATAGTCTGTTCAATAACAGCAATTTCGCACAAGCCATCAGCAATCTCGCACAAGCCATAAAGGATCAGGCAATTCCGCCTCAAAATTCTATTACAATTGTTATTCGATTTCTTGTCTATGGCTTTTACTGCGTGCATTTAGCCAAAGTAGTCTGTTAAATAACAGCAATTTCGCACAATCCATAAAGGATCAGGCAATTCCGCCTCAAAATCCTATTACAATTGTTATTCGATTTCTTGTCTATGGCATTTGCTGCGTGATTTACCCAGAATAGTCTGTTCAATAACAGCAATTTCGCACAAGCCATCAGCAATCTCGCACAAGCCATAAAGGATCAGCCAATTCCGCCTCAAAATTCTATTACAATTGTTATTCGATTTCTTGTCTATGGCACTTGCTGCGTGCATTTACCCAGAATAGTCTGTTCAATAACAGCAATTTCGCACAAGCCATCAGCAATCTCGCACAAGCCATAAAGGATCAGGCAATTCCGCCTCAAAATTCTATTACAATTGTTATTCGATTTCTTGTCTATGGCTTTTATTGCGTGCATTTACCCAAAGTAGTCTGTTAAATAACAGTAATTTCGCACAATCCATAAAGGATCAGGCAATTCAGCCTCAAAATCCTATTACAATTGTTACTCGATTTCTTCTCTATGGCACTTGCTGCGTGCATTTATCCAGAATAGTCTGTTCAATAACAGCAATTTCGCACAGGCCATCAGCAATCTCGCACAAGCCATAAAGGATCAGGCAATTCCGCCTCAAAATTCTATTACAGTTGTTATTCGATTTCTTTTCTATGGCTTTTACTGCGTGCATTTACCCAAAGTAGTCTGTTAAATAACAGCAATTTCGCACAATCCATAAAGGATCAGGCAATTCCGCCTCAAAATCCTATTACAATTGTTACTCGATTTCTAGTCTATGGCACTTGCTGCGTGCATTTACCCAGAATAGTTTGTTCAATAACAGCAATTTCGCACAAGCCATTAGCAATCTCGCACAAGCCATAAAGAATCAGGCAATTCCGCCTCAAAATCCTATTACAATTGTTATTCGATTTCTTGTCTATGGCACTTGCTGCGTGCATTTACCCTGAATAGTCTGTTCAATAACAGCAATTTCGCACAAGCCATCAGCAATCTTGCACAAGCCATAATGGATCAGGCAATTCCGCCTCAAAATTCTATTACAATTGTTATTCGATTTCTTGTCTATAGCTTTTACTGCGTGCATTTACCCAAAGTAATCTGTTAAATAACAGCAATTTCGCACAATCCATAAAGGATCAGGCAATTCCGCCTCAAAATCCTATTACAATTGTTACTCGATTTCTTGTCTATGGCACTTGCTGCGTGCATTTACCCAAAGTAGTCTGTTCAATAACAGCAAATTCGCACAAGCCATTAGCAATCTCGCACAAGCCATAAAGGATCAGGCAATTCCGCCTCAAAATCCTATTACAATTGTTACTCGATTTCTTGTCAATGGCACTTGCTGCGTGCATTTACCCAGAATAGTCTGTTCAATAACAGCAATTTCGCACAAGCCATCAGCAATCTCGCACAAGCCATAAAGGATCAGGCAATTCCGCCTCAAAATTCTATTACAATTGTTATTCGATTTCTTGTCTATGGCTTTTACTGCGTGCATTTACCCAAAGTAGTCTGTTAAATAACAGCAATTTCGCACAATCCATAAAGGATCAGGCAATTCCGCCTCAAAATCCTATTACAATTGTTACTCGATTTCTTGTCTATGGCACTTGCTGCGTGCATTTACCCAAAGTAGTCTGTTCAATAACAGCAAATTCGCACAAGCCATTAGCAATCTCGCACAAGCCATAAAGGATCAGGCAATTCCGCCTCAAAATCCTATTACAATTGTTACTCGATTTCTTGTCAATGGCACTTGCTGCGTGCATTTACCCAGAATAGTCTGTTCAATAACAGCAATTTCGCACAAGCCATCAGCAATCTCGCACAAGCCATAAAGGATCAGGCAATTCCGCCTCAAAATTCTATTACAGTTCTTATTCGATTTCTTGTCTATGGCTTTTACTGCGTGCATTTACCCAAAGTAATCTGTTAAATAACAGCAATTTCGCACAATCCATAAAGGATCAGGCAATTCCGCCTCAAAATCCTATTACAATTGTTACTCGATTTCTTCTCTATGGCACTTGCTGCGTGCATTTATCCAGAATAGTCTGTTCAATAACAGCAATTTCGCACAGGCCATCAGCAATCTCGCACAAGCCATAAAGGATCAGGCAATTCCGCCTCAAAATTCTATTACATTTGTTATTCGATTTCTTTTCTATGGCTTTTACTGCGTGCATTTACCCAAAGTAGTCTGTTAAATAACAGCAATTTCGCACAATCCATAAAGGATCAGTCAATTCCGCCTCAAAATCCTATTACAATTGTTACTCGATTTCTAGTCTATGGCACTTGCTGCGTGCATTTACCCAGAATAGTTTGTTCAATAACAGCAAATTCGCACAAGCCATTAGCAATCTCGCACAAGCCATAAAGGATCAGGCAATTCCGCCTCAAAATCCTTCTAAAATTGTTACTTGATTTCTTGTCTATGGAACTTGCTGCGTGCATTTACCCAGAATAGTCTGTTCAATAACAGCAATTTCGCACAAGTCATCAGCAATCTCGCACAAGCCATAAAGGATCAGGCAATTCCGCCTCAAAATTCTATTACAATTGTTACTCGATTTCTTGTCTATGGCACTTGCTGCGTGCATTTACCCAGAATAGTCTGTTCAATAACAGCAATTTCGCACAAGCCATCAGCAATCTCGCACAAGCCATAAAGGATCAGGCAATTCCGCCTCAAAATTCTATTACAGTTGTTATTCGATTTCTTGTCTATGGCTTTTACTGCGTGCATTTACCCAAAGTAGTCTGTTAAATAACAGCAATTTCGCACAATCCATAAAGGATCAGGCAATTCCGCCTCAAAATCCTATTACAATTGTTACTCGATTTCTTGTCTATGGCACTTGCTGCGTGCATTTACCCAAAGTAGTCTGTTCAATAACAGCAAATTCGCGCAAGACATTAGCAATCTCGCACAAGCCATAAAGGATCAGGCAATTCCGCCTCAAAATCCTATTACAATTGTTACTCGATTTCTTCTCTATGGCACTTGCTGCGTGCATTTATCCAGAATAGTCTGTTCAATAACAGCAATTTCGCACAGGCCATCAGCAATCTCGCACAAGCCATAAAGGATCAGGCAATTCCGCCTCAAAATCCTATTACAATTGTTACTCGATTTCTTGTCTATGGCATTTACTGCGTGCATTTACCCAGAAGTAGTCTGTTCAATAACAGCAATTTCGCACAAGCCATCAGCAATCTCGCACAAGCCATAAAGGATCAGGCAATTCCGCCTCAAAATCCTATTACAATTGTTATTCGATTTCTTGTCTATGGCTTTTACTGCGTGCATTTACCCAAAGTAGTCTGTTAAATAACAGCAATTTCGCACAATCCATAAAGGATCAGGCAATTCCGCCTCAAAATCCTATTACAATTGTTACTCGATTTCTTGTCTATGGCACTTGCTGCGTGCATTTACCCAGAATAGTCTGTTCAATAACAGCAATTTCGCACAAGCCATCAGCAATCTCGCACAAGCCATAAAGGATCAGGCAATTCCGCCTCAAAATTCTATTACAATTGTTACTCGATTTCTTGTCTATGGCACTTGCTGCGTGCATTTACCCAGAATAGTCTGTTCAATAACAGCAATTTCGCACAAGCCATCAGCAATCGCGCACAAGACATAAAGGATCAGGCAATTCCGCCTCATAATTCTATTACAATTGTTATTCGATTTCTTGTCTATGGCTTTTACTGCGTGCATTTACCCAAAGTAGTCTGTTAAATAACAGCAATTTCGCACAATCCATAAAGGATCAGGCAATTCCGCCTCAAAATCCTATTATAATTGTTACTCGATTTCTTGTCTATGGCACTTGCTGCGTGCATTTACCCAAAGTAGTCTGTTCAATAACAGCAATTTCGCACAAGCCATTAGCAATCTCGCACAAGCCATAAAGGATCAGGCAATTCCGCCTCAAAATCCTATTACAATTGTTACTCGATTTCTTGTCTATGGCACTTGCTGCGTGCATTTACCCAGAATAGTCTGTTCAATAACAGCAATTTCGCACAAGCCATCAGCAATCGCGCACAAGACATAAAGGATCAGGCAATTCCGCCTCATAATTCTATTACAATTGTTATTCGATTTCTTGTCTATGGCTTTTACTGCGTGCATTTACCCAAAGTAGTCTGTTAAATAAGAGTAATTTCGCACGATCCATAAAGGATCAGGCAATTCCGCCTTAAAATCCTATTAAAATTGTTACTCGATTTCTTGTCTATGGCACTTGCTGCGTGCATTTACCCAAAGTAGTCTGTTCAATAACAGCAAATTCGCACAAGCCATTAGCAATCTCGCACAAGCCATAAAGGATCAGGAAATTCCGCCTCAAAATCCTATTACAATTGTTACTCGATTTCTTGTCAATGGCACTTGCTGCGTGAATTTACCCAGAATAGTCTGTTCAATAACAGCAATTTCGCACAAGCCATAAGCAATCTCGCACAAGCCATAAAGGATCAGGCAATTCCGCCTCAAAATTCTATTACAGATCTGATTCGATTTCTTGTCTATGACTTTTACTGCGTGCATTTACCCAAAGTAATCTGTTAAATAACAGCAATTTCGCACAATCCATAAAGGATCAGGCAATTCAGCCTCAAAATCCTATTACAATTGTTACTCGATTTCTTCTCTATGGCACTTGCTGCGTGCATTTATCCAGAATAGTCTGTTCAATAACAGCAATTTCGCACAGGCCATCAGCAATCTCGCACAAGCCATAAAGGATCAGGCAATTCCGCCTCAAAATTCTATTACAGTTGTTATTCGATTTCTTTTCTATGGCTATTACTGCGTGCATTTACCCAAAGTAGTCTGTTAAATAACAGCAATTTCGCACAATCCATAAAGGATCAGTCAATTCCGCCTCAAAATCCTATTTCAATTGTTACTCGATTTCTAGTCTATGGCACTTGCTGCGTGCATTTACCCAGAATAGTTTGTTCAATAACAGCAAATTCGCACAAGCCATTAGCAATCTCGCACAAGCCATAAAGGATCAGGCAATTCCTCCTCAAAATCCTATTACAATTGTTACTCGATTTCTTGTCAATGGCACTTGCTGCGTGCATTTACCCAGAATAGTCTGTTCAACAACAGCAATTTCGCACAAGTCATCAGCAATCTTGCACAGGCCATAAAGGATCAGGCAATTCCGCCTGAAAATTCTATTACAATTGTTACTCGATTTCTTCTCTATGGCACTTGCTGCGTGCATTTATCCAGAATAGTCTGTTCAATAACAGCAATTTCGCACAGGCCATCAGCAATCTCGCACAAGCCATAAAGGATCAGGCAATTCCGCCTCAAAATTCTATTACAGTTGTTATTCGATTTCTTTTCTATGGCTTTTACTGCGTGCATTTACCCAAAGTAGTCTGTAAAATAACAGCAATTTCGAACAATCCATAAAGGATCAGTCAATTTCGCCTCGAAATCCTATTACAATTGTTACTCGATTTCTAGTCTATGGCACTTGCTGCGTGCATTTACCCAAAGTAGTCTGTTCAATAACAGCAAATTCGCGCAAGACATTAGCAATCTCGCACAAGCCATAAAGGATCAGGCAATTCCGCCTCAAAATCCTATTACAATTGTTACTCGATTTCTTCCCTATGGCACTTGCTGCGTGCATTTATCCAGAATAGTCTGTTCAATAACAGTAATTTCGCACAGGCCATCAGCAATCTCGCACAATCCATAAAGGATCAGGCAATTCCGCCTCAAAATCCTATTACAAGTGTTACTCGATTTCTTGTCTATGGCACATGCTGCGTGCATTTACCCAGAATAGTCTGTTCAATAACAGCAATTTCGCACAAGCCATCAGCAATCGCGCACAAGACATAAAGGATCAGGCAATTCCGCCTCATAATTCTATTACAATTGGTATTCGATTTCTTGTCTATGGCTTTTACTGCGTGCATTTACCCAAAGTAGTCTGTTAAATAACAGCAATTTCGCACAATCCATAAAGGATCAGTCAATTCCGCCTGAAAATCCTATTACAATTGTTACTCGATTTCTTGTCAATGGCACTTGCTGCGTGCATTTACCCAGAATAGTTTGTTCAATAACAGCAATTTCGCACAAGCCATTAGCAATCTCGGACAAGCCATAAAGGATCAGGCAATTCCGCCTCAAAATCCTATTACAATTGTTACTCGATTTCTTGTCTATGGCACTTGCTGCGTGCATTTACCCAGAATAGTCTGTTCAATAACAGCAATTTCGCACAAGCCATCAGCAATCGCGCACAAGACATAAAGGATCAGGCAATTCCGCCTCATAATTCTATTACAATTGTTATTCGATTTCTTGTCTATGGCTTTTACTGCGTGCATTTACCCAAAGTAGTCTGTTAAATAAGAGTAATTTCGCACGATCCATAAAGGATCAGGCAATTCCGCCTTAAAATCCTATTAAAATTGTTACTCGATTTCTTGTCTATGGCACTTGCTGCGTGCATTTACCCAAAGTAGGCTGTTCAATAACAGCAAATTCGCACAAGACATTAGCAATCTCGCACAAGCCATAAAGGATCAGGAAATTCCGCCTCAAAATCCTATTACAATTGTTACTCGATTTCTTGTCAATGGCACTTGCTGCGTGCATTTACCCAGAATAGTCTGTTCAATAACAGCAATTTCGCACAAGCCATAAGCAATCTCGCACAAGCCATAAAGGATCAGGCAATTCCGCCTCAAAATTCTATTACAGTTCTGATTCGATTTCTTGTCTATGACTTTTACTGCGTGCATTTACCCAAAGTAATCTGTTAAATAACAGCAATTTCGCACAATCCATAAAGGATCAGGCAATTCAGCCTCAAAATCCTATTACAATTGTTACTCGATTTCTTCTCTATGGCACTTGCTGCGTGCATTTATCCAGAATAGTCTGTTCAATAACAGCAATTTCGCACAGGCCATCAGCAATCTCGCACAAGCCATAAAGGATCAGGCAATTCCGCCTCAAAATTCTATTACATTTGTTATTCGATTTCTTTTCTATGGCTTTTACTGTGTGCATTTACCCAAAGTAGTCTGTTAAATAACAGCAATTTCGCACAATCCATAAAGGATCAGTCAATTCCGCCTCAAAATCCTATTTCAATTGTTACTCGATTTCTAGTCAATGGCACTTGCTGCGTGCATTTACCCAGAATAGTTTGTTCAATAACAGCAAATTCGCACAAGCCATTAGCAATCTCGCACAAGCCATAAAGGATCAGGCAATTCCTCCTCAAAATCCTATTACAATTGTTACTCGATTTCTTTTCAATGGAACTTGCTGCGTGCATTTACCCAGAATAGTCTGTTCAACAACAGCAATTTCGCACAAGTCATCAGCAATCTCGCACAGGCCATAAAGGATCAGGCAATTCCGCCTGAAAATTCTATTACAATTGTTACTCGATTTCTTCTCTATGGCACTTGCTGCGTGCATTTATCCAGAATAGTCTGTTCAATAACAGCAATTTCGCACAGGCCATCAGCAATCTCGCACAAGCCATAAAGGATCAGGCAATTCCGCCTCAAAATTCTATTACAGTTGTTATTCGATTTCTTTTCTATGGCTTTTACTGCGTGCATTTACCCAAAGTAGTCTGTAAAATAACAGCAATTTCGAACAATCCATAAAGGATCAGTCAATTCCGCCTCAAAATCCTATTACAATGGTTTCTCGATTTCTAGTCTATGGCACTTGCTGCGTGCATTTACCCAAAGTAGTCTGTTCAATAACAGCAAATTCGCGCAAGACATTAGCAATCTCGCACAAGCCATAAAGGATGAGGGAATTCCGCCTCAAAATCCTATTACAATTGTTACTCGATTTCTTCCCTATGGCACTTGCTGCGTGCATTTATCCAGAATAGTCTGTTCAATAACAGCAATTTCGCACAGGCCATCAGCAATCTCGCACAAGCCATAAAGGATCAGGCAATTCCGCCTCAAAATCCTATTACAATTGTTACTCGATTTCTTGTCTATGGCACTTGCTGCGTGCATTTACCCAGAATAGTCTGTTCAATAACAGCAATTTCGCACAAGCCATCAGCAATCTCGCACAAGCCATAAAGGATCAGGCAATTCCGCCTCAAAATTCTATTACAATTGTTATTCGATTTCTTGTCTATGGCTTTTACTGCGTGCATTTACCCAAAGTAGTCTGTTAAATAACAGCAATTTCGCACAATCCATAAAGGATCAGGCAATTCCGCCTCAAAATCCTATTACAATTGTTACTCGATTTCTTGTCTATGGCACTTGCTGCGTGCATTTACCCAAAGTAGTCTGTTCAATAACAGCAAATTCGCACAAGACATTAGCAATCTCGCACAAGCCATAAAGGATCAGGAAATTCCGCCTCAAAATCCTATTACAATTGTTACTCGATTTCTTGTCAATGGCACTTGCTGCGTGCATTTACCCAGAATAGTCTGTTCAATAACAGCAATTTCGCACAAGCCATAAGCAATCTCGCACAAGCCATAAAGGATCAGGCAATTCCGCCTCAAAATTCTATTACAGTTCTTATTCGATTTCTTGTCTATGACTTTTACTGCGTGCATTTACCCAAAGTAATCTGTTAAATAACAGCAATTTCGCACAATCCATAAAGGATCAGGCAATTCCGCCTCAAAATCCTATTACAAGTGTTACTCGATTTCTTGTCTATGGCACATGCTGCGTGCATTTACCCAGAATAGTCTGTTCAATAACAGCAATTTCGCACAAGCCATCAGCAATCGCGCACAAGACATAAAGGATCAGGCAATTCCGCCTCAAAATTCTATTACAATTGTTACTCGATTTCTTGTCAATGGCACTTGCTGCGTGCATTTACCCAGAATAGTCTGTTCAATAACAGCAATTTCGCACAAGCCATCAGCAATCTCGCACAAGTCATAAAGGATCAGGCAATTCCGCCTCAAAATTCTATTACAGTTCTTATTCGATTTCTTGTCTATGGCTTTTACTGCGTGCATTTACCCAAAGTAGTCTGTTAAATAACAGCAATTTCGCACAATCCATAAAGGATCAGGCAATTCCGCCTCAAAATCCTATTACAATTGTTACTCGATTTCTTGTCTATGGCACTTGCTGCGTGTATTTACCCAGAAGTAGTCTGTTCAATAACAGCAAATTCGCACAAGCCATTAGCAATCTCGCACAAGCCATAAAGGATCAGGCAATTCCGCCTCAAAATCCTATTACAATTGTTACTCGATTTCATGTCAATGGCACTTGCTTCGTGCATTTACCCAGAATAGTCTGTTCAATAACAGCAATTTCGCACAATCCATCAGCAATCTCGCACAATTCATAAAGGATCAGGCAATTCCGCCTCAAAATTCTATTACAGTTCTTATTCGATTTCTTGGCTATGGCTTTTACTGCGTGCATTTACCCAAAGTAATCTGTTATATAACAGAAATTTCGCACAATCCATAAAGGATCAGGCAATTCAGCCTCAAAATGCTATTACAATTGTTACTCGATTTCTTCTCTATGGAACTTGCTGCGTGCATTTATCGAGAATAGTCTGTTCAATAACAGCAATTTCGCACAGGCCATCAGCAATCTCGCACAAGCCATAAAGGTTCAGGCAATTCCGCCTCAAAAATCTATTACAGTTGTTATTCGATTTCTTTTCTATGGCTTTTACTGCGTCCATTTACTCAAAGTAGTCTGTTAAATAACAGCAATTTCGCACAATCCACAAAGGATCAGTCAATTCCGCCTCAAAATCCTATTACAATTGTTACTCGATTTCTAGTCTATGGCACTTGCTGCGTGCATTTACCCAGAATAGTTTGTTCAATAACAGCAATTTCGCACAAGCCATTAGCAATCTCGGACAAGCCATAAAGAATCAGGCAATTCCGCCTCAAAATCCTATTACAATTGTTATTCGATTTCTTGTCTATGGCACTTGCTGCGTGCATTTACCCAGAATAGTCTGTTCAATAACAGCAATTTCGCACAAGCCATCAGCAATCTTGCACAAGCCATAATGGATCAGGCAATTCCGCCTCAAAATTCTATTACAATTGTTATTCGATTTCTTGTCTATAGCTTTTACTGCGTGCATTTACCCAAAGTAATCTGTTAAATAACAGCAATTTCGCACAATACATAAAGGATCAGGCAATTCCGCCTCAAAATCGTATTATAATTGTTACTCGATTTCTTGTCTATGGCACTTGCTGCGTGCATTTACCCAAATTAGTCTGTTCAATAACAGCAAATTCGCACAAGACATTAGCAATCTCGCACAAGCCATAAAGGATCAGGAAATTCCGCCTCAAAATCCTATTACAATTGTTACTCCTTTTCTTGTCAATGGCACTTGCTGCGTCCATTTACCCAGAATAATCTGTTCAATAACAGCAATTTCGCACAAGCCATCAGCAATCTCGCACAAGCCAAAAAGGATCAGGCAATTCCGCCTCAAAATTCTATTACAATTCTTATTCGATTTCTTGTCTATGGCTTTTACTGCGTGCATTTACCCAAAGTAATCTGTTAAATAACAGCAATTTCGCACAATCCATAAAGGATCAGGCAATTCCGCCTCAAAATCCTATTACAATTGTTACTCGATTTCTTGTCTATGGCACATGCTGCGTGCATTTACCCAGAATAGTCTGTTCAATAACAGCAATTTCGAACAAGCCATCAGCAATCGCGCACAAGACATAAAGGATCAGGCAATTCCGCCTCATAATTCTATTAAAATTGTTATTCGATTTCTTGTCTATGGCTTTTAGTGCGTGCATTGACCCAAAGTAGACTGTTAAATAACAGCAATTTCGCACAATTCATAAAGGATCAGGCAATTCCGCCACAAAATCCTACTACAATTGTTATTCGATTTCTTGTCTATGGCTTTTACTGCGTGCATTTACCCAAAGTAGTCTGTTAAATAACAGCCATTTCGCACAATCCATAAAGGATCAGGCAATTCCGCCTCAAAATCCTATTACAATTGTTACTCGATTTCTTCTCTATGGCACTTGCTGCGTGCATTTATCCAGAATAGTCTGTTCAATAACAGCAATTTCGCACAGGCCATCAGCAATCTCGCACAAGCCATAAAGTATCAGGCAATTCCGCCTCAAAATTCTATTACAGTTGTTATTCGATTTCTTTTCTATGGCTTTTACTGCGTGCATTTACCCAAAGTAGTCTGTTAAATAACAGCAATTTCGCACAATCCATAAAGGATCAGTCAATTCCGCCTCAAAATCCTATTACAATTGTTACTCGATTTCTAGTCTATGGCACTTGCTGCGTGCATTTACCCAGAATAGTTTGTTCAATAACAGCAATTTCGCACAAGCCATTAGCAATCTCGGACAAGCCATAAAGGATCAGGCAATTCCGCCTCAAATCCTATTACTATTGTTACTCGATTTCTTGTCTATGGCACTTGCTGCGTGCATTTACCCAAAGTAGTCTGTTCAATAACAGCAATTTCGCACAAGCCATCAGCAATCGCGCACAAGACATAAAGGATCAGGCAATTCCGCTTCATAATTCTATTACAATTGTTATTCGATTTCTTGTCTATGGCTTTTACAGCGTGCATTGACCCAAAGTAGACTGTTAAATAACAGCAATTTCGCACAATTCATAAAGGATCAGGCAATTCCGCCTCCAAATCCTATTACAATTGTTATTCGATTTCTTGTAAATGGCATTTGCTGCGGGATTTACCCAGAATAGTCTGTTCAATAACAGCAATTTCGCACAAGCCATCAGCAATCTCGCACAAGCCATAAAGGATCAGCCAATTCCGCCTCAAATTTCTCTCACAATTGTTATTCGATTTCTTGTCTATGGCATTTACTGCGTGCATTTACCCAAAGTAGTCTGTTCAATAACAGCAAATTCGCACAAGCCATTAGCAATCTCGCACAATCCATAAAGGATCAGGCAATTCCTCCTCAAAATCCTATTACAATTGTTACTCGATTTCTTGTCAATGGCACTTGCTGCGTGCATTTACCCAGAATAGTCTGTTCAATAACAGCAATTTCGCACAAGCCATCAGGAATCTCGCACAAGCCATAAAGGATCAGGCAATTCCGCCTCAAAATTCTATTACAGTTCTTATTCGATTTCTTGTCTATGGCTTTTACTGCGTGCATTTACCCGAAATAGTCTGTTAAATAACAGTAATTTCGCACAATCCATAAAGGATCAGGCAATTCCGCCTCAAAATCCTATTAAAATTGTTACTCGATTTCTTGTCTATGGCACATGCTGCGTGCATTTACCCAGAATAATCTGTTCAATAACAGCAATTTCGCACAAGCCATCAGCAATCTCGCACAAGCCATAAAGGATCAGGCAATTCCGCCTCAAAATTCTATTACAGTTCTTTTTCGATTTCTTGTCTATGGCTTTTACTGCGTGCATTTACCAAAAGTAATCTGTTAAATAACAGCAATTTCGCACAATTCATAAAGGATCAGGCAATTCCGCCACAAAATCCTACTACAATTGTTATTCGATTTCTTGTCTATGGCTTTTACTGCGTGCATTTCCCCAAAGTAGTCTGTTAAATAACAGCCATTTCGCACAATCCGTAAAGGATCAGGCAATTCCGCCTCAAAATCCTATTACAATTGTTACTCGATTTCTTCGCTATGGCACTTGCTGCGTGCATTTATCCAGAATAGTCTGTTCAATAACAGCAATTTCGCACAGGCCATAAGCAATCTCGCAGAAGCCATAAAGGATCAGGCAAATCCGCCTCAAAATCCTATTATAATTGTTACTCGATTTCTTGTCTATGGCATTTACTGCGTGCATTTACCCAAAATAGTCTGTTCAATAACAGCAATTTCGCACAAGCCATCAGCAATCTCGCACAAGCAATAAAGATGAGGCAATTCCGCCTTAAAATCCTATTATAATTGTTACTCGATTTTTTGTCTATTGCATTTACTGCGTGAATTTACCCCGAATAGTCTGTTCATTAACAGCAATTTTGCAAAAGCCATAAAAAATCTCGCACAAGCCATAAAGGATCAGGCAATTCCGCCTCAAAATTCTATTACAATTGTTACTCGATTTTTTGTCTATGGCATTTACTGCGTGCATTTATCCAGAATTGTCTGTTCAATAACAGCAATTTCGCACAAGCCATCAGCAATCGCGCACAAGACATAAAGGATCAGGCAATTCCGCCTCATAATTCTATTACAATTGTTATTCGATTTCTTGTCTATGGCTTTTACTGCGTGCATTTACCCGAAGTAGACTGTTAAATAACAGCAATTTCGCACAATTCATAAAGGATCAGGCAATTCCGCCTCAAAATCCCATTACAATTGTTATTCGATTTCTTGTCTATGGCTTTTACTGCGTGCATTTACCCAAAGTAGTCTGTTAAATAACAGGAATTCCGCACAATCCAAAAAGCATCAGGCAATTCCGCCTCAAAATCCTACTATAATTGTTACTCCATTTCTTCTCTATGGCATTTACTGCGTGCATTTACTCAAAATAGTCTGTTCAATGACAGCAATTTCGCACAAGCCATCAGCAATCTCGCAAAACCAATAAAGATCAGGCAATTCCACCTCAAAATCCTATTATAATTCTTACTCGATTTCTTCTCTATGGCATTTACTGCGTGCATTTACACAATATAGTCTGTTCAATAACAGCAATTTCGCACAAGCCATCAGCAATCTCGCACAAGCAATAAAGATCAGGCAATTCCGCCTTAAAATCCTATTATAATTGTTACTCGATTTCTTGTCTATGGCATTTACTGCGTGCATTTACTCAGAATAGTCTGTTCAATAACAGCAATTTCGCACAAGCCATCAGCAATCTCGCACAAGCCATAAAGGATCAGGCAATTCCGCCTCAAAATTCTATTACAATTGTTATTCGATTTCTTGTCTATGGCATTTACTGCGTGCATTTAGCCAAAGTAGTCTGTTAAATAACGGCAATTTCGCACAATCCATAAAGGATCAGGCAATTCCGCCTCAAAATCCTATTACAATTGTTATTCGATTTCTTGTCTATGGCATTTGCTGCGTGATTTACCCAGAATAGTCTGTTCAATAAGAGCAATATCGCACAAGCCATCAGCAATCTCGCACAAGCCATAAAGGATCAGCCAATTCCGCCTCAAAATTCTATTACAATTGTTATTCGATTTCTTGTCTATGGCACTTGCTGCGTGCATTTACCCAGAATAGTCTGTTCAATAACCGCAATTTCGCACAAGCCATCAGCAATCTCTCACAAGCCATAAAGGATTAGGCAATTTCGCCTCAGATTTCTATTACAATTGTTATTCGATTTCTTGTCTATAGCTTTTATTGCGTGCATTTACCCAATGTAGTCTGTTAAATAACAGTAATTTCGCACAATCCATAAAGGATCAGGCAATTCAGCCTCAAAATCCTATTATAATTGTTACTCGATTTCTTCTCTATGGCATTTACTGCGTGCATTTACACGAAATAGTCTGTTCAATAACAGCCATTTCGCGCAAGCCATCAGCAATCTCGCACAAGCAATAAAGATCAGGCAATTCCGCCTTAAAATCCTATTATAATTGTTACTCGATTTCTTCTCTATGGCATTTACTGCGTGCATTTACCCAGAATAGTCTGTTAAATTACAGCAATTTCGCACAATCCCTAAAGGATCAGGCAATTCCGCCTCAAAATCCTATTACAATTGTTACGCGATTTCTAGTCTATGGCACTTGCTGCGTGCATTTACCCAGAATAATTTGTTCAATAACAGCAATTTCGCTCAGGCCATTAGCAATCTCGCACAAGCCATAACGAATCAGGCAATTCCGCCTCCAAATTCTATTACAATTGTTATTCGATTTCTTGTCTATGGCACTTGCTTTGTGCATTTACCCTGAATAGTCTGTTCAATAACAGAAATTTCACACAAGCCATCAGCAATCTTGCACAAGCCATAATGGATCAGGCAATTCCGCCTCAAAATTCTATTACAATTGTTATTCGATTTCTTGTCTATAGCTTTTACTGCGTGCATTTACCCAAAGTAATCTGTTAAATAACAGCAATTTCGCACAATCCATAAAGGATCAGACAATTCCGCCTCAAAATCCTATTACAATTGTTATTCGATTTCTTGTCTATGGCTTTTACTGCGTGCATTTACCCAAAGTAGTCTGTTAAATAACAGCAATTTCGCACAATCCATAGAGGATAAGGCAAATCCGCCTCAAAATCCTATTACAATTGTTATTCGATTTTTTGTCTATGGCACTTGCTCCGTGCATTTACCCAGAATTGTCTATTCAATAACAGCAATTTCGCACAATCCATAAGCAATCTCGCAGAAGCCATAAAGGATCAGGCAATTCCGCCTCAAAATTCTATTACAATTGTTATTCGATTTCTTGTCTATTGATTTTACTGCGTGCATTTACCCAAAGTAGTCTGTTAAATAAGAGTAATTTCGCACAATCCATAAAGTATCAGGCAATTCCGCCTCAAAATCCTATTAATATTGTTACTCGATTGCTTGTCTAAGGCACTTGCTGCGTGCATTTACCCAAAGTTGTCTGTTCAATAACAGCAAATTCGCACAAGCCATTAGCAATCTCGCACAAGCCATAAAGGATCAGGCAATTACGCCTGAAAATCCTATTACAATTGTTACTCGATTTCATGTCAATGGCACTTGCTGCGTGCATTTACCCAGAATATTCTGTTCAATAACAGCAATTTCGCACAAGCCATCAGCAATCTCGCACAAGCTATAAAGGATTAGGCAATTCCGCCTCAAAATTCTATTATCTTTCTTATTCGATTTCTTGTCTATGGCTTTTACTGGGTGCATTTACCCAAAGTAATCTGTTAAATAACAGCAATTTCGCACAATCCATAAAGGATCAGGCAATTCAGCCTCAAAATCCTATTACAATTGTTACTCGATTTCTTCTCTATGGCACTTGCTGCGTGCATTTATCCAGAATAGTCTGTTCAATAACAGCAATTTCGCACAGGCCGTCAGCATTCTCGCACAAGCCATAAAGAATCAGGCAATTCCGCTTCAAAATAATATTACTATTTTTACTCGATTTCTTGTTTATAGCTTATACTGCGTGCATTGACCCAAAGTAGACTGTTAAATAACAGCAATTTCGCACAATTCATAAAGGATCGTGAAATTCCGCCTCAAAATCCTATTAAGCAATTGTTATCTCGATTTCTTGTCTAAGGCTTCTTACTGGGCGTGCATTTACCCAAAAGTAGTCTGTTCAATAACAGCAATTTCGCACAAACTATAAAGTATCAGGCAAATCCGCCTCAAAATCATATTATAAATGTTACTCGATTTCTTGTTTATGGCATTTACTGCGTGCATTTTACCAAAACAATCCTCTCAATAACTGCAATTTATCACAAGCCACAAAGGATCAGGCAATTCCGCCTCAAAATCCTATTATAATTGTTACTCGATTTCTTGTCTATGGCATTTACTGCGTGCATTTACCCAAAATAGTCTGTTGAAAACTGCAATCTCGCACAAGCCATCAGCAATTTCGCAAAATCCATTAGGGATCAGGCAATTCCGCCTCAAAATCCTATTATAATTGTTACTCGATTTCTTGTCTATGGCATTTACTGCTGCATTTAACCAAAATAGACTTTTCAATAACAGCAATCTCGCACAAGCCATAAAGGATCAGGCAATTCCGCCACAAAATCCCATTATAATTGTTACTTGATTTCTTGTCTATGGCATTTACTGCGTGCATTTACCCAAAATATTCTGTTAAATAAGAGCAATTTCGCACAATCCATAAAGGACCAGGCAATTCCGACTCAAAATCCGACTTTATTTATTACTCGATTTCTTGTCTATGGCATTTATTGCGTGCATTTACCCAAAATAGTCTGTTAAATAACAGCAATTTCGCACAAGCCATCAGCAATCTCGCACAAGCCATAAAGGATCAGACAATTCCGCCTCAAAATCCTATTATAATTGTTACTCGATTTCTTGTCTATGGCATTTACTGCGTGCATTTAACCAAAATAGTCTGTTCAATAACAGAAATCTCGCACAAGCCACAAGCATTCTCGCACAAGCCATAAAGGATCAGACAATTCCGCCTCAAAATCTTATTATAATTGCTACTCGATTTCTTCTCTATTGAATTACCTGCGTGCATTAACACAAAACAGTGATTTAAATAACAGCAATTTCGCACAAGCCATCAGCAATCTCGCACAAGCCATAAAGGATCAGGCAATTCCGCATCAAAATCCTAATATAATTGTTACTCGATTTCTTGTCTATGGCACTTACTGCGTGCATTTACCCAAAATAGTCTGTTAAATAACAGCAATTTCGCACAAGCCATCAGCAATCTCGCACAAGCCATAAAGGATCAGGCAATTCCGCATCAAAATTTCCATTATAATTGTTACTCGATTTCTTGTCTATGGCACTTACTGCGTGCATTTACTCAAAATAGTCTGTTCAAAAGCAGCAATCTCGCACAAGCCATAAAGGATCAGACAATTCCACCTCAAAATCCTATTATAATTGTTACTCGATTTCTTGTCTATGGCATTTACTGCGTGCAATTACCCAAAATAATCTGTTCAATAAGAGCAATTTGGCATAAAACATGAGTCATTTCGCACAAGCCATAAAGAATCAAGTAATTGCGCCTCAAAATCCCATTATAATTGTTACTTGATTTCTTGTCTATGGCATTTGCTGCTTGCATTTACCCAAAATATTCTGTTAAATAAGAGCAATTTCGCACAATCCATAAAGGATCAGGCAATTCCGTCTCAAAATCCTACTTTATTTATTACACGATTTCTTGTCTATGGCATTTATTGCGTGCATTTACCCAAAATCGTCTGTTAAATAACAGCAATTCCGCACAAGCCATCAGCAATCTCGCACAAGCCATAAAGGATCAGACAATTCCGCATCAAAATCCTATTATAATTGTTACTCGATTTTTTGTCTATGGCATTAACTGCATGCATTTAACCAAAATAGTCTTTTCAATAACAGCAATCTCGCACAAGCCATAAAGGATCAGACAATTCCGCCTCAAAATCCTATTATAATTGTTACTCGATTTCTTGTCTATGGCATTTACTGCGTGCATTTACCCAAAATAGTCTGTTCAATAAGAGCAATTTGGCATAAACCATCAGCCATCTCGCACAAGCCATAGAGAATCAAGCAATTCCGCCTCAAAATATTATTATAATTGTTATTCGATTTCTTGGCTATGGCATTTAATGCGTGCATTTACCCAAAGTAGTCTGTTCAATAACAGCAATTTCGCACAAGCCATCAGCAATCTCGCATAAGAATTAAAGATCAGGCATATCCGCCTCAAAATCCGATTATAATTGTTAGTCGATTTCTTACCTGTGGCATTTATTGTGTGTATTTACCGAAAATAGTCTGTTGAAAAACAGCAATTTCGCACAAGCCTTCAGCAATATCGCGCAAGCCATAAGAGATCCGGCAATTCCGCATCAAAATCCTATTATAATTGTTACTCGATTTCTTGTTTATGGCACTTACTGCGTGCATTTACCCAAAATAGTCTGTTGAATAACAGAAATCTCGCACAAGCCATCAGCAATCTCGCACAAGCCATAAAGGATCAGACAATTCCGCCTCAAAATCTTATTATAATTGTTACTCGATTTCTTGTCTATGGCATTTACTGCGTGCATTTAACCAAAATAGTCTGTTCGATAACAGGAATCTCGCACAAGCCATAAAGGATCAGACAATTCCGCCTCAAAATCCTATTATAAATGTTACTCGATTTCTTGTCTATGGCATTTACTGCGTACATTTACACAAAATAGTCTGTTCAATAAGAGCAATTTGGCATAAACCATCAGCAATCTCGCACAAGCCATCGAGAATCAAGCAATTCCGCCTCAAAATATTATTATAATTGTTATTCGGTTTCTTGGCTATGGCAATTACTGCGTGCATTTACCCAAAATAGTCTGTTCAATAACAGCAATTTCGCACAATCCATAAAGGACCAGGCAATTCCGACTCAAAATCCTACTTTATTTATTACTCGATTTCTTGTCTATGGCATTTATTGCGTGCATTTACCCAAAATAGTCTGTTAAATAACAGCAATTTCGCACAAGCTATAAAGGATCAGGCAATTCCGCCTCAAAATCATATTATAATTGTTACTCGATTTCTTGTTTATGGCATTTACCGCGTGCATTTAACCAAAATAATCTTCTCAATAACTGCAATTTCGCACAAGCCATAAAGGATCAGGCAATTCCGCCTCAAAATCCTACTTTATTTATTACTCGATTTCTTGTCTATGGCATTTATTGCGTGCGTTTACCCAAAATAGTCTGTTAAGTAACAGCAATTTCGCACAAGCTATAAAGGATCAGGCAATTCCGCCTCAAAATCATATTATAATTGTTACTCGATTTCTTGTTTATGGCATTTACTGCGTGCATTTAACCAAAATAATCTTCTCAATAACTGCAATTTCGCACAAGCCATAAAGGATCAGGCAATTCCGCCTCAAAATCCTATTATAATTGTTACTCGATTTCTTGTCTATGGCATTTACTGCGTGCATTTACCCAAAATAGTCTGTTGAAAAACAGCAATCTCGCACAAGCCATCAGCAATTTCGCAAAAGCCATTAGGGATCAGGCAATTCCGCCTCAAAATCATATTATAATTGTTACTCGATTTCTTGTTTATGGCATTTACCGCGTGCATATAACCAAAATAATCTTCTCAATAACTGCAATTTCGCACAGGCCATAAAGGATCAGGCAATTCCGCCTCAAAATCCTATTATAATTGTTACTCGATTTCTTGTCTATGGCATTTATTGCGTGCATTTACCCAAAATAGTCTGTTCAATAACAGCAATTTCGCACAATCCATAAAGGATCAGGCAATTCCGACTCAAAATCCTATTATAATTATTACTCGATTTCTTTTCTATGGCATTTATTGCGTGCATTTACCCAAAATAGTCTGTTAAATAACAGCAATTTCGCACAAGCTATAAAGGATCAGGCAATTCCGCCTCAAAATCATATTATAATTGTTACTCGATTTCTTATCTATGGCATTTACTGCGTGCATTTAACCAAAATAATCTGGTCAATAACTGCAATTTCGCACAAGCCATAAAGGATCAGACAATTCCGCCTCAAAATCCTATTATAATTGTTACTCGATTTCTTGTCTGTGGCATTTATTGCGTGCATTTACCCAAAATAGTCTGTTCAATAACAGCAATTTCGCACAATCCATAAAGGATCAGGCAATTCCGCCTCAAAATCCTATTATAATTGTTACTCGATTTCTTTTCTATGGCATTTACTGCGTGCATTTACACAAAATAGTCTGCTCAATAACTGCAATATCGCACAGGCCATAAAGGATTAGGCAATTCCGCCTCAAAATCCTACTAAAATTGGTACTTGATTTCTTTTCTATGGCATTTACTGCGTGCATTTACACAAAATAGTCTGCTCAATAACTGCAATTTCGCACAAGCCATAAAGGATCAGGCAATTCCGCCTCAAAATCCTATTATAATTGTTACTCGATTTCTTTTCTATGGCATTTACTGCGTGCATTTACACAAAATAGTCTGATCAATAACTGCAATTTCGCACAAGCCATAAAGGATCAGGCAATTCCGCCTCAAAATCCTACCAAAATTGTTACTTGATTTCTTTTCTATGGCATTTACTGCGTGCATTTACACAAAATAGTCTGCTCAATAACTGCAATTTCGCACAAGCCATAAAGGATCAGGCAATTCCGCTTCAAAATCCTATTATAATTGTTACTCGATTTCTTTTCTATGGCAATAACTGCATGCCTTTACACAAAATAGTCTGATCAATAACTGCAATTTCGCAGAAGCCATAAAGGATCAGGCGATTCCGCCTCAAAATCCTACTAAAATTGTTACTTGATTTCTTTTCTATGGCATTTACTGCGTGCATTTACACAAAATAAGTGCTCAATAACTGCAATTTCGCACAAGCCATAAAGGATCAGGCAATTCCGCCTCAAAATCCAATTATAATTGTTACTTGATTTCTTGTCTTTTGCATTTACTGCGTGCATTTACACAAAATAGTCTGCTCAATAACTGCAATTTCGCACAAGCTATAAAGGATCAGGCAATTCCGCCTCAAAATCCTACTAAAATTGTTACTTGATTTCTTTTCTATGGCATTTACTGCGTGCATTTACACAAAATAGTCTGTTCAATAACTGCAATTTCGCACAAGCCATAAAGGATCAGGCAATTCCGCCTCAAAATCCTACTAAAATTGTTACTTGATTTCTTTTCTATGGCATTTACTGCGTGCATTTACACAAAATAGTCTGCTCAATAACTGCAATTTCGCACAAGCCATAAAGGATCAGGCAATTCCGCCTCAAAATCCTATTAATATTGTTACTCGATTTCTTTTCTATGGCATTTACTGCGTGCATTTACACAAAATAGTCTAATCAATAACTGAAATTTCGCACAAGCCATAAAGGATCAGGCAATTCCGCCTCAAAATCATACTAAAATTGTTACTCGATTTCTTTTCTATGGCATTTACTGCGTGCATTTACACAAAATAGTCTGCTCAATAACTGCAATTTCGCACAAGTCATAAAGGATCAGGCAATTCCGCCTCAAAATCCTATTAAAATTGTTAATTGATTTCTTTTCTATGGCATTTACTGCGTGCATTTACACAAAATAGTCTGCTCAATAACTGCAATTTCGCACAAGCCATAAAGGATCAGGCAATTCCGCCTCAAAATCCTATTATAATTATTACTCGATTTCTTTTCTATGGCATTTACTACGTGCATTTACACAAAATAGTCTGATCAATAACTGCAATTTCGCACAAGCCATAAAGGATCAGGCAATTCCGCCTCTAAATCCTATTATAATTGTTATTCGATTTCTTTTCTATGGCATTTACTGCGTGCATTTACACAAAATAGTCTGCTCAATAACTGCAATTTCGCACAAGCCATAAAGGATCAGGCAATTCCGCCTCAATATCCTATTATAATTGTTACTCGATTTCTTTTCTATGGCATTTACTGCGTGCCTTTACACAAAATAGACTGATCAATAACTGCAATTTCGCACAAGCCGTAAAAGATCAGGCAATTCCGCCTCAAAATCCTACTAAAAGTGTTACTCGATTTCTTTTCAATGGCATTTACTGCGTGCATTTACACAAAATAGTCTGCTCAATAACTGCAATTTCGCACAAGCCATAAAGGATCAGGCAATTCCGCCTCCAAATCCTACTAAAACTGTTACTTGATTTCTTCTCTGTGGCATTTACTGCGTGCATTGGCACAAATTAGTCTACTCAATAACTGCAATTTTGCACAAGCCATAACGGATCAGGCAATTCCGCCTCAAAATCCTACTAATATTGTTACATGATTTCTTTTCTATGGCATTTACTGCGTGCATTTACACAAAATAGTCTGCTCAATAACTGCAATTTCGCACAAACCATAAAGGATCAGGCAATTCCGCCTCAAAATCCTATTATAATTGTTACTCGATTTCTTTTCTATGGCATTTACTGCGTGCCTTTACAAAAAATAGTCTGATCAATAACTGCAATTTCGCACAAGCCATAAAGGATCAGGCAATTCCGCATCAAAATCCTACTAAAATTGTTACTTGATTTCTTTTCTATGGCATTTACTGCGTGCATTAACACAAAATAGTCTGCTCAATAACTGCAATTTCGCACAAGCCATAAAAGATCAGGCAATTCCGCCTCAAAATCCTATTAAAATTGTTACTCGATTTCTTTTCTATGGCATTTACTGCGTGCATTTACACAAAATAGTCTGTTCAATAACTGCAATTTCGCACAAGCCATAAAGTATCAGGCAATTCCGCCTCAAAATCCTACTAAAATTGTTACTTGATTTCTTTTCTATGGCGTTTACACAAAATAGTCTGCTCAATAACTGCAATTTCGCACAAGCCAAAAAGATCAGGCAATTCTGCCTCAAAATCCTACTAAAATTGTTACTCGATTTCTTCTCTATGGCATTTACTGCGTGCATTTACACAAAATAGTCTGATCAATAACTGCAATTTCGCACAAGCCATAAAGGATCAGGCAATTCCGCCTCAAAATCCTACTAAAATTGTTACTTGATTTCTCTTCTATGGCATTTACTGCGTGCATTTACACAAAATAGTCTGCTCAATAACTGCAATTTCGCACAAGCCATAAAGGATCAGGCAATTCCGACTCAAAATTCTATTATAATTGTTACTCGATTTCTTTTCTATGGCATTTACTGCGTGCATTTACACAAAATAGTCTGCTGAATAATTGCAATTTCGCACAAGCCATAAAGGATCAGGCAATTCCGCCTCAAAATCCTACTAAATTGTTACTTGATTTCTTTTCTATGGCATTTACTGCGTGCATTTACACAAAATAGTCTGCTCAATAACTGCAATTTCCCACAAGCCACAAAGGATCAGGCAATTCCGCCTCAAAATCCTATTATAATTGTTACTCGATTTCTTTTCTATGGCATTTACTGCGTGCATTTACACAAAATAGTCTGCTCAATAACTGCAATTTCACAAAAGCCATAAAGGATCAGGCAATTCCGCCTCAAAATCCTATTATAATTGTTACTCGATTTCTTTTCTATGGCATTTACTGCGTGCATTTACACAAAATAGTCTACTCAATAACTGCAATATCGCACAAGCCATAAAGGATCAGGCAATTCCGCCTCAAAATCCTATTATAATTGTTACTCGATTTCTTTTCTATGGCATTTACTGCGTGCAATTACACAAAATAGTCTGCTCAATAACTGCAATTTCGCACAAGCCATAAAGGATCAAGCAATTCCGCCTCAAAATCCTACTAAAATTGTTACTTGATTTCTTTTCTATGGCATTTACTGCGTGCATTTACACAAAATAATCAGCTCAATAACTGCAATTTCGCAAAAGCCATAAAGGATCAAACAATTCCGCCTCAAAATCCTACTAAAATTGTTACTTGATTTCTTTTCTATGGCATTTACTGCGTGCATTTACACAAAATAGTCTGCTCAATAACTGCAATTTCGCACAAGCCATAAAGGATCAGGCAATTCCGCCTCAAAATCCTATTATAATTGTTACTCGATTTCTTTTCTATGGCATTTACTGCGTGCATTTACACAAAATAGTCTACTCAATAACTGCAATTTCGCACAAGCCATAAAGGATCAGGCAATTCCGCCTCAAAATCCTACTAAAATTATTAATTGATTTTTTTTCTATGGCATTTACTGCGTGCATTTACACAAAATAGTCTGCTCAATAACTGCAATTTCGCGCAAGCCATAAAGGATCAGGCAATTCCGCCTCAAAATCCTATTATAATTGTTACTCGACTTCTTTTCTATGGCATTTACTGCGTGCATTTACACAAAATAGTCTGCTCAATAACTGCAATTTCGCACAAGCCATAAAGGATCAGGCAATTCCGCCTCACATCCTACTAAAGTTGTTACTTGATTTCTACTCTACGGCATTTACTGCGTGCATTTACACAAAATAGTCTGCTCAATAACTGCAAATTCGCACAAGCCATAAAGGATCGGGCAATTCCGCCTCAAAATCCTACTAAAATTCTTACTTGATTTCTTTTCTATGACATTTACTGTGTGCATTTACACAAAATACTCTGCTCAATAACTGCAATTTCGCACAAGCCATAAAGGATCAGGCAATTCCGCCTGAAAATCCTAAAATTGTTACTTGATTTCTTGCCTATGGCATTTACTGCGTGCGTTTACACAAAATAGTCTGCTCAATAACTGCAATTTCGCACAAGCCATAAAGGATCAGGCAATTCCGCCTCAAAATCCTACTAAAATTGTTACTTGACTTCTTTTCTATGGCATTTACTGCGTGCATTTACAAAAATAGTCTGCTCAATAACTGCAATTTCGCACAAGCCATAAAGGATCAGGCAATTCCGCCTCAAAATCCTACTAAAATTGTTACTTGATTTCTTTTCTATGGCATTTATTGCGTGCATTTACACAAAATAGTCTGCTCAATATCTGCAATTTCGCACAAGCCATAAAGGATCAGGCAATTCCGCCTCAAAATCCTAATAAAATTGTTATTCGATTTCTTTTCTATGGCATTTACTGCGAGCATTTACACAAAATATTCTGCTCAATAACTGCAATTTCGCAAAAGCCATAAAGGATCAGGCAATTCGGCCTCAAAATCCTAATAAAATTGTTACTTGATTTCTTGTCTATGGCATTTACTGCGTGCATTTACACAAAATAGAAAGGCAATTCCGCCTCAAAATCGTACAAAAACTGTTATTCGATTTCTTTTCTATGGCATTTACTGCGTGCATTTACACAAAATAATCTGCTCAATAACCGCAATTTCGCACAAACCATAAAGGATCAGGCAATTCCGCCTCAAAATCCTACTAAAATTGTTAATTGATTTCTTTTCTATGGCATTTACTGCGTGCATTTACACAAAATGGTCTGCTCAATAACTGCAATTTCGCACAAGCCATAAAGGATCAGGCAATTCCGCCTCAAAATCCTACTAAAATTGTTACTTGATTTCTTTTCTATGGCATTTACTGCGTGCATTTACACAAAATAGTCTGCTCAATATCTGCAATTTCGCACAAGCCATAAAGGATCAGGCAATTCCGCCTCAAAATCCTACTAAAATTGTTACTTGATTTCTTTTCTATAGCATTTACTGCGTGCATTTACACAAAATAGTCTTCTCAATAACTGCAATTTCGCACAAGCCATAAAGGATCAGGCAATTCCGCCTCAAAATCCTATTATAATTGTTACTCGATTTCTTTTCTATGGCATTTACTGCGTGCATTTACACGAAATAGTCTGCTCAATAACTGCAATTTCGCACAAGCCATAAAGGATCAGGCAATTCCGCCTCAAAATCCTATTATAATTGTTACTCGATTTCTTTTCTATGGCATTTACTGCGTGCATTTACACAAAATAGTCTGCTCAATAACTGCAATTTCGCATAAGCCATAAAGGATCAGGCAATTCCGCCTCAAAATCCTACTAAAATTGTTACTTGATTTCTTTTCTATGGCATTTACTGCGTGCATTTACACAAAATAGTCTGCTCAACAACTGCAATTTCGCACAAGCCATAAAGGATCAGGCAATTCCGCCTCAAAATCCTATTATAATTGTTACTCAATTTCTTTTCTATGGCATTTACTGCATGCCTTTACACAAAATAGTCTGATCAATAACTGCAATTTCGCAGAAGCAATAAAGGATCAGGCAATTCCGCCTAAAAATCCTACTAAAATTGTTACTTGATTTCTTTTCTATGGCATTTACTGCGTGCATTTACACAAAATAGTGTGCTCAATAACTGCAATTTCTCACAGGCCATAAAGGATTAGGCAATTCCGCCTCAAAATCCTACTAAAATTGTTACTTGATTTCTTTTCTATGGCATTTACTGCGTGCATTTACCCAAAATAGTCTGCTCAATAACTGCAATTTCGCACAAGCCATAATGGATCAGGCAATTCGCCTCAAAATCCTATTATAATTGTTACTCGATTTCTTTTCTATGGCATTTACTGCGTGCATTTACACAAAATAGTCTGCTCAATAACTGCAATTTCGCACAAGCCATAAAGGATCAGGCAATTCTGCCTCAAAATCCTACTAAAATTGTTACTCGATTTCTTCTCTATGGCATTTACTACGTCCATTTACACAAAATAGTCTGCTCAATAACTGCAATTTCGCACAAGCCATAAAGGATCAGGCAATTCCGCCTCAAAATCCTATTATAATTGTTACTCGATTTCTTTTCAATGGCATTTACTGCGTGCATTTACACAAAATAGTCTGCTCAAAAACTGCAATTTCGCACAAGCCATAAAGGATCAGGCAATTCCGCCTCAAAATCCTATTATAATTGTTACTCGATTTCTTTTCTACGGCATATACTACGTGCATCTACCCAAAATAGTCTGATGAATAACAGTAATTTCGCACAAGCCATAAAGGATCAGGCAATTCCGCCTCAAAATCCTACTAAAATTGTTACTTGATTTATTTTCTATGGCATTTACTGCGTGCATTTACACAAAATAGTCTGATCAATAACTGCAATTTCGCACAAGTCATAAAGGATCAGGCAATTCCGCCTCAAAATCATACTAAAATTGTTAATCGATTTCTTTTCTATGGCATTTACTGCGTGCATTTACAAAAATAATCTGCTCAATAACTGCAATTTCGCACAAGCCATAAAGGATCAGGCAATTCCGCCTCAAAATCCTACTAAAATTGTTACTTGATTTCTTTTTCTATGGCATTTACTGCGTGCATTTACACAAAATAGTCTGCTCAATAACTGCAATTTCGCACAAGCCATAAAGGATCAGGCAATTCCGCCTCAAAATCCTACTAAAATTGCTACTTGATTTCTTCTCTATGGCATTTACTGCGTGCATTTACACAAAATAGTCTGCTCAATAAATGCAATTTCGCACAAGCCATAAAGGATCAGGCAATTCCGCCTCAAAATCCTACTAAAATTGTTAATTGATTTCTTTTCTATGGCATTTACTGCGTGAATTTACACAAAATATTCTGCTCAATAACTGCAATTTCGCACAAGCCATAAAGGATCAGGCAATTCCGCCTCAAAATCCTATTATAATTGTTACTCGATTTCTTTTCTATGACATTTGCTGCATGCCTTTGCACAAAATTGTCTGATCAATAACTACAATTTCGCAGAAGCCATAAAGGATCAGGCAATTCCGCCTCAAAATCCTACTAAAATTGTTACTTGATTTCTTTTCTATGGCATTTACTGCGTGCATTTACACAAAATCGTCTGATCAATAACTGCAATTTCGCACAAGCCATAAAGGATCAGGCAATTCCGCCTCAAAATCGTATTATAATTGTTACTCGATTTCTTTTCTATGGCATTTACTGCGTGCATTTACACAAAATAGTCTGCTCAATAACTGCAATTTCGCACAAACCATAAAGGATCAGGCAATTCCGCCTCAAAATCCTATTATAATTGTTACTCGATTTCTTTTCTATGGCATTTACTGCGTGCATTTACACCAACTAGCCTGCTCAATAACTGCAATTTCGCACAAGCCATAAAGGATCAGGCAATTCCGCCTCAAAATCCTATTATAATTGTTAATCGTTTTCTTTTCTATGGCATTTACTGCGTGCATTTACACAAAATAGTCTGATCAATAACTGCAATTTCGCACAAGCCATAAAGGATCAGGCAATTCCGCCTCAAAATCATACTAAAATTGTTACTCGATTTCTTTCTATGGCATTTACTGCGTGCATTTACACAAAATAGTCTGCTCAGTAACTGCAATTTCGCACAAGCCATAAAGGATCAGGCAATTCCGCCTCAAAATCCTACTAAAATTGTTACTTGATTTCTTTTCTATGGCATTTACAGCGTGCATTTACACAAAATAGTCTGATCAATAACTGCAATTTCGCACAAGCCATAAAGGATCAGGCAATTCCGCCTCAAAATCATACTAAATTTGTTACTCGATTTCTTTTCTATGGCATTTACTGCGTGCATTTACACAAAATAGTCTGCTCAATAACTGCAATTTCGCACAAGCCATAAAGGATCAGGCAATTCGCCTCAAAATCAACTTCAAAATTGTTCGGTGATTTCTTTCTGTAGCGTTACTGCGTAACTGCAATTTCGCACAAGCCTTAAAGGATCAGGCAATTCCGCCTCAAAATTCTATTATAATTGTTACTCGATTTTTTTCTATGGCATTTACTGCGTGCATTTACACAAAATAGTCTGCTCAATAACTGCATTTTCGCACAAGCCATAAAGGATCAGGCAATTCCGCCTCAAAATCCTACTAAAATTGTTACTTGATTTCTTGTCTATGGCATTTACTGCGTGCATTTGCACAAAATAGTCTGCTCAATAACTGCAATTTCGCACAAGCCATAAAGGATCAGGCAATTTCGCCTCAAAATCCTAACATAATTGTTACTTGATTTCTTTTCTATGGCATTTACTGCGTGCATTTACACAAAATAATCTGCTCAATAACTACAATTTCGCACAAGCCATAAAGGATCAGGCAATTCCGCCTCAAAATCCTACCAAAATTGTTACTTGGTTTCTTTTCTATGGCATTTACTGCGTACATTTACACAAAATAGTCTGCTCAATAACTGCAATTTCGCACAAGCCATAAAGGATCAGGCAATTCCGCCTCAAAATCCTATTATAATTGTTACTCGATTTCTTTTCAATGACATTTACTGCGTGCCTTTACACAAAATAGTCTGATCAGTAACTGCAATTTCGCACAAGCCATAAAAGATCAGGCAATTCCGCCTCAAAATCCTACTAAAATTGTTACTTGATTTCTTTTCTATGGCATTTACTGCGTGCATTTACACAAAATAGTCTGCTCAATAACTGCAATTTCGCACAAGCCATAAAGGATCAGGCAATTCCGCCTCAAAATCCTATTATAATTGTTACTCGATTTCTTTTCTATGGCATTTACTGCGTGCATTTACACAAAATAGTCTGCTCAATAACTGCAATTTCGCACAAGCCATAAAGGATCAGGCAATTCCGCCTCAAAATCCTACTAAAATTGTTACTTGATTTCTTTTCTATGGCATTTACTGCGTGCATTTACACAAAATAGTCTGCTCAATAACTGCAATTTCGCACAAGCCATAAAGGATCAGGCAATTCCGCCTCAAAATCCTATTATAATTGTTACTCGATTTCTTTTCTATGGCATTTACTGCGTGCATTTACACAAAATAGTCTGCTCAATAACTGCAATTTCGCACAAGCCATAAAGGATCAGGCAATTCCGCCTCAAAATCCTACTAAAATTGTTACTCGATTTCTTTTCTATGGCATTTACTGCGTGCATTTACACAAAATAGTCTGCTCAATAACTGCAATTTCGCACAAGCCATAAAGGATCAGGCAATTCCGCCTCAAAATCCTACTAAAATTGTTACTTGATTTCTTTTCTATGGCATTTACTGCGTGCATTTACACAAAATAGTCTGCTCAATAACTGCAATTTCGCACAAGCCATAAAGGATCAGGCAATTCCGCCTCAAAATCCTATTATAATTGTTACTCGATTTCTTTTCTATGGCATTTACTGCGTGCATTTACACAAAATAGTCTGATCAATAACTGCAATTTCGCACAAGCCATAAAGGATCAGGCAATTCCGCCTCTAAATCCTATTATAATTGTTACTCGATTTCTTTTCTATGGCATTTACTGCGTGCATTTACACAAAATAGTCTGCTCAATAACTGCAATTTCGCACAAGCCATAAAGGATCAGGCAATTCCGCCTCAAAATCCTATTATAATTGTTACTCGATTTCTTTTCTATGGCATTTACTGCGTGCCTTTACACAAAATAGTCTGATCAATAACTGCAATTTCGCAGAAGCCATAAAGGATCAGGCAATTCCGCCTCAAAATCCTACTAAAATTGTTACTCGATTTCTTTTCTATGGCATTTACTGCGTGCATTTACACAAAATAGTCTGATCAATAACTGCAATTTCGCACAAGCCATAAAGGATCAGGCAATTCCGCCTCAAAATCCTATTATAATTGTTACTCGATTTCTTTTCTATGGCATTTACTGCGTGCATTTACACAAAATAGTCTGCTCAATAACTGCAATTTCGCACAAGCCATAAAGGATCAGGCAATTCCGCCTCAAAATCCTATTATAATTGTTACTCGATTTCTTTTCTATGGCATTTACTGCGTGCATTTACACAAAATAGTCTGCTCAATAACTGCAATTTCGCACAAGCCATAAAGGATCAGGCAATTCCGCCTCAAAATCCTACTAAAATTGTTACTTGATTTCTTTTCTATGGCATTTACTGCGTGCATTTACACAAAATAGTCTGCTCAATAACTGCAATTTCGCACAAGCCATAAAGGATCAGGCAATTCCGCCTCAAAATCCTATTATAATTGTTACTCGATTTCTTTTCTATGGCATTTACTGCGTGCATTTACACAAAATAGTCTGCTCAATAACTGCAATTTCGCACAAGCCATAAAGGATCAGGCAATTCCGCCTCAAAATCCTACTAAAATTGTTACTCGATTTCTTTTCTATGGCATTTACTGCGTGCATTTACACAAAATAGTCTGCTCAATAACTGCAATTTCGCACAAGCC
>JAQBSW010007481.1:0-40529 GCA_029291075.1 Eudiplozoon nipponicum | reverse complement strand
ACACCAATAGGTTAGGGGCCTCAACAAAGAGAACGCATTACCTGGCCCTCTTAAAGGCCCCCATATCAGTAACTAATCTCTATTCAGAGCACCTTAACCGGGTTTGTAACGTTGTACGGCATTTACTTGAAGCCGGGGCGTTTACATTACTATTGCTTTTAATATTTTTTACGAAAAGCATTATGTCAAATTTACAACATGTGTAATTTGTGATATATATTATAAACAGAAATAATTAACTTATACATTGCACGTTTACCATAAAGATTTACATGCTTTTTACAATGTTTTAAATATTTATTTAAATAAAATGCATGTCGTGTATAATATTTGCTATTATATAATTTGTGTTAAAATCTTTCTATAATTTAAGGTTGTGCTATATTTTATTCGCGCAATTATAAATATCGACTGTATTCATTTTATAAAGCTTGTATTCGAATATGAATGATTTTAAGTCAACCGTTCAGCGTCATCTTGCTAAACATTTGGAGTCTCAAAACGTACAAAGGTCTAGGGCGTTCAAATTTGATAAACGCATGATAAGATGGAATATAGCTGCCGTTTGTGGCTTTGGATTGGCTGTTTGTATCCTTTTTAACACGTATTTTCGTGTTGCTTTATTTTTACGAGATTCTTTACACTGAAAATCCAGTTTTCAAAACAGGACCTTATTCTAGATTAATTGATGTCTTTTTTGCCCTTAAATACTTCAATTTATAAATGTATACGAACTTTCAAAATTTGGCCATTTTAATCTTCTTCGCGCTCTCATTTTCCTCCAGACAATGTTATAGCATTTTTGAGTATGGTTATTGACCTCAAACTCCCATATGAGGTATGATCCTATTGTCGTATTACCTGCGGAGAAGAATCGTTTGATTTTACATTGGATATGCTGAAAATGTTATCATAATCGTTGAGTTTGCGATCACAATGATCAATCTGCATTCGTTTATATTTAACATATTTTGACTGAGAAAGAATTTATTTTCATATATATCAGCTGTATAATTTTTGTCGGAGGAAATATCTTCCACTACAGTCTCTTACACATAAGTAAAAAAATTTAAAATCGAAATTGTTATTTGTCGATGCTCTTTTTACTAATGTTACGCTATTGTTTTTTATGCGAACCAGCCGAGCTCTACAATAATGACCTAAATTATATTGTCCTGGTTTAAAATTGTTTTATTCAGTTGACTAGTGGATTACACATTGAGCCCATGAATAATCTTGGCCAATTTAGGCTAGATAAAATTGACACCGATTTGGTTAAAGTTATTGCAAACCTAGCCGGTAATGTATTTCATTTTATCGTTCATCTTCATACTTCGTTGTTTTGAGTTTCGTACCTCAGAAGAAGAAAAGGAAACATGATAATATTTTTAAAATATTTAATACTAATAAGTAGTTTAAGTATGAAAATTTTGACATGAAAATGAGTTTTTAGTTTGCGTGTTAGAGTATTATTGCCGAGTTGTCTTAAATGGCAAATTTCAAAATGCCCAAGTAAATATTGCCTTTTGCGGTAATCGGATATATAATATGAGTTTTGAGAAAAAGCACATTTTAAAATAGGATTTGGAAGGATAGTAAATAAATATTGCCATAATCTATCGTTATTTCTCTTGAGATGCGAAATAAATTTTTCTTAAATAAAACTTCTATATACGTATGAAATTCTGTTAAATAAACTGCTCTTCTTAAATGCATCAGTTGATGTTTAGTATGATTTTATAAGTATGACAAGTTGGAGTATGTATGCCTTATAAAATCAACTCCTGAAGTTTCAAGTAATGATTCCGTATTCGAGGATATGTCTTTTTTTCGGTTTCGTATAACATTGCTCAAATGCTTGGCTTCGTGTATGATGATGATATATGGCTGTTTAAGACGACAGATTGTGTTTGAGAAGTATTTCCAAAGTTAAGTTAACATTTTTCTTAAAATTGTTATCATGGATATTGTTTTGAATGTTTTACTATGTATATTACAAAGATATCGTTGTTTAATGGTGAAAACTAGTGATTTTTATCCGTTAACTTGTTGGATTTTGGGTAAATCTGTTGTTGCAGGTCTTGAAATTTAAATTACTGCTCTATGATTAACCAATAACTGACCACGCAAGTGGCGATAAAACTATTTATGCAGAAACGCGAGTGTTTCTGCAGTAAAAATCATGTATACAGTGAATCTGTTTGTTCATTTATTTATATTCTAGTGAAATTTGGTCCGGTATGGCTAGCGTTAGTTTGCTTTGTTGTCTGTCTGGTCGAGTGCATGTGTTCTAGGTTGGCTTAGATGGTCTCCAACGCTAGAAATGGGCGGCCCTGTGTCTTATTTGCAGACAGCACAACTATATGATTCATGGTTTTGCGACAGTAAGGCATCAGTTCTTGAATACCGCTGCTTTACAAAGATGTCCCTTTGTTCTGTGTGGCCTCACTTGTGTGTGTGTGTGCTTCCCTGGTAAGTTTTTCCTTTTTGGATCAAAATCCCCTTCTGTCAATCTTTTCTCGTTCTTAAGTTTGTTCAGGGTCATGTGTCAATACACCATGGATAGCATATATATTTAAACGAAGATTCGTCGCGTGAGCGGTGATGACAATTATTTAAATCAAGTTTGCCATCATGATGTAAAAACCAGACCCATTATGTACCTACGTTTTTCAGTATAAACGAAGCATTTTATAATGCTGAAACGACAATTTATCTAATGGACCGGTTTAGTTTGCATTGGAAACTCTTCACGTACTTTGTAGAATTTGCCGAGTACAGGGCTAGAACCTAAACAATTCTGATTCGGAATCTGGTTCTGTAACTACTGAGCCACCCTGTCCATGGCAAATTCTGGACAGTTCCCAATAAGGACGAAGCCGTTCTACTAGCTGAATGCCTATTCTACATTATGTAATGCTTGGTTTATACTGCTATATATATATGTAAGAAAAAAAATATATATAATGGGGCATGTTTTCATCAAGATCGCGAACTTGATTTAGATAACCGGAAGCTTATACTGATTTAATTCTATTTATGATGATGCGATATTTGTATTTGTGTGGTTATTTAATTTCTTCATTGGCACGAATTGTCCTTTAAAATTCTAATTATTGATTTTAATTTAATCACTTCACTGGTGTCCTTTTTATTTTTCTTAACCGAGCTTATTATTTAGATGGTTACACTATATATTGTTACTCGGAGAACAGGTATTTGGATGCAGATTTTGACAAACTTCCAAACAATAAGGCGACATCATAATGTTATTTTAGTTATGTAAATGAAAAATAAACTTATTTAATTTAGAAATGCGTTTTCTTTTTCCTTTAGAACAAATTTTATGTTTGTGTGAATCTCAGTTTTGTTTGTACATATTTTGATTTAAAATTTTTAATTTCAGATGCGAGAAGATTTGCATCTATCTTTTGCGAGGGATATTTATGCAATAAATATGGACTTATCCCGGTTATGAAAATTAATTTTTTTCTAAATTTGTTTTAACGCTAATTTTTTTAGTTTTAAGGAAAATCTGTTTGAAAAATTGTACCTCCTCCAAAGACAGATAATACAAAGGTTCTTGTGTTCTGCTCTCCAGCCGCATCAATTAAAACTTACCTCAGAAGCTCACAAGCGAAGAAACAGCAAAGAAGTCAGCAATAATAGATTATCTAATCAATACAGAACACATGCCAGATCAATCAAATATTTCAGTACTTTATAATGCAGTCGGAAAGACTTATAACCATGTATGAAGCACTTGCTGTACAAAAACAAAGAGAAATGTTATCAGATCTCCTCAATTACCAATTAATGAACATATCTTTATATATAAATTGGAAAGCAAAACAAGATAGAAATATGTAAACATAAAGAGAGTGTGAAAAACGGAAACCAATCAATTTCGTGCGTCACATCCAGTTCAAGCTCAATGCCTGTACATGCTTCTTCTGCTTGCATAAATCCGGCTGCAATTTGTTTATCCATAAGGCTTCGTATGTGGATGTGACGCACGCAATTGATTGGTTTCCTTTCTTTCACAATCTCTCTAGGTTTACATATTTCTAACTTGCTTTGCTTTCCAATTTATATATAAAGATATGTTCATTAGTAGATACTTGAGGAGATAATGAGAAAGAAATTTTTCTTGTATCTGATAAAATTTCTTTTTGTTTTTGCACATAGGAAGGGTACAATGAATTTTATTAAAGCTCGCATTTCAAAAGAATATATATATATATATATATATATATATATATATATATATATATATATATATATGACATTGTGTATTAGCTGTTGCGCACTTAGTAACACCACTGAACCACCTTGCCGCAGGGTGGCTCAGTGGTTAACGCAACATATTCCGTACCAGACGTGCGCGAGTTCGAGCTATCCGCGGCAGATTCTGGACATTATGTTATGAGTTCCCAATAAGGACGAAGCCGATCTACTTAATGAATTGTCTTTTATACACTATACAATACTTAGTTTATACTTTAAAAATATGTGCATAATGGATCAGGTGTTTATATCAAGATCGCAACCTTGATTAAACTAATTGTTATCATCGCCGCGCAACCAATATTCGTGTAATTATGTCAACTCATGCTTGTTGGTGTACCAGTCTTTCAGTTGTAAAATATTTGGGATCGCTTTTCACCTGATGTTCTAATTGACCACTCACAGTCTTTCTTTATCGACTTGTGAGTATGTTACCTTGCTGCAGCTCGAATAGGGCGCATTTGCGTCAGTATCTTTCATTTTATCCAACAGCATTTGTAAGATTTATGTTGTATTTATTGAATGCGTATGTCTTTCTTATCCTACACTAGAATCCATAAAATCACAAGTATTAAGGTACTGTATGCACTCTTTATTTATTAATTAACGGTTTCGAACCTGTGGTATAAACGAATTTTCTAAAGTCAGAAAATGGGTGTAAGTATTGTTTTTAATTCTCGAGATGAAGCCTTTCCAACTGAACAGATCTCTGTAACGAGCAAACTTTGTGTAACACGATTAAATACGGAGACGACATCGCGGTCGATTTCTAATCCCAGCTAATTTCTCTACCATATAAAGCGAAGTGTTAAGATTTGAATACAAAATATAACTTGAATGATCGATATTCTTTTAGTTAATTGCGCAGCAACTGTTAAACTGATTCAAAGAAAATAGACTGCTTTAAAAGCTTCACATAGTAACTTAAAATTCTCGTACAATTCTGGATTACAATATATTCCGTAGCAAAGTTGTATTAGGTGTTGTGCACATAGCAAAAAATAAGTTCAAATATGACGAGAAGAATAAACCAAAGAAAGCATGACCAGAACGTATAATATCATTTGTTTCGTGCTTACTGACGGCTCATCAATAGCAGCCGGTATTACTCCCTTTAACCACTATATATGAGGATGAGGAATGTGGGAAAATCGGATGGTACAATCTACTATACTAATGTGTATACCTGCAGTAGTGAAGCTAACCTCATATAAAGCCATCGACAGTGCGATTTCAAAGCAGACTATATATATTATATATATTATATATACCGAGCCTGTAAATGGTATCAACACTATGGCTATTTGTCAGTACCTAATACCAACACTATGGTTGCTGGTCAATTTTGTAAGAAAACAACAAGTGTATTTTTCCACATTCATCACCCAAATATAAAAATTGAACAAAAGGCGTAATACCGACTACTACTGATGAGTCTCCAGTAAGCACGGAACGAATGGTACGATATTACACATTCCTTTCATACTGCCTTTGCTCTATCCACATCATTAATATTTGAACTAATTTGTTAATAGGTACACAACACCGAGCACAAAATGCAATATATATATATATATATATATATATACGTGGTTCCTCCGTCACAAACAGTATCTTACAGTTAGATACCGAAGTAAGTAGTTGCTTCCACGTATGCCATTTGTTTTTGGTACACATGTGCTGACTTTGGTCATGTAATGATTCGATTTTGATTTGTCAACCGTGGTTAGGAAGGAAATAAATAATTCATAATTAGATGTTACCGACTTTGTCCAACCTGTTTTACATAAATAATACGACCATTTATTTTAATTGAAATTCACTGGATTTCGTGGTGAAAATTCGAATGTATCATGGACGAATATAAAACCCGCTATACCAAAAGCAGATACTTCCTTGTGTGGTATGTTGTGTTTTCGTAGAAATAGTAATTGTGTCTGATAATTCTGTGGAGATTATCGAAACTTTGCACCAAATTCGTGCTTGTAGGATTATACATAAATGCTCCTAGAACTATCAGACATAAGCATTAGCACAGCTGAAAAGCTTTCTCAAATAGCTGTTGACTAGAATTACCGAAGGGTTTGCATAAGATAACAGCTAATGTTCATCCCAACTTATTGATAATAAAGGTCCGAGAATGTTAGCTGTCAGCAAAACAATTAAAGATCATTTCAATAATTTTATAAGCGATAAAATGTGCTTTGAACTGTGGGTTGAGCACGTAAGAGTACAACTCTCTTAGTCATCTGCATTATTCCCGGTGTGTGAACTTAAGCAATAAACATTAATCTCGAACTATAGCCAGAGTTAGATATATCGAGTTATATGCAAAAACTGCAATTTCAAATGACCTGCCACCGGCCTTATTTGAGGATTGTGATGGCTAAATTTGTAGGAAGTAGACTAGTTGAATAATTCTCTTGGTTACCTGCGCTAATTCTCATATTCTCAAACCACCGTCAGATTTAGAAATCTTTTCTTAAACGCCAAAAATCTACGACGCCCGATGATCTGCCACTGGTCTTATTTATGAATGGTTGGGACAAATTGTATTCGAGATAGACTAGCCTCTTGCGTAAAAGTGTTGTTTTAAGATTGAGATTGAGCACTTGCAAATGAGAGCATTAACTTTAATTTTATCTCTAGTAAGCAATACGATAAACTCAAGTAGGCATTGGACCATTTGGCTTCAGTCTTATCCATTAATGATGCGGTGTCCAGAGCACTGGCAATATCTAAACTATTATTTTCTTGTCCTAAACTTACTCGTCGCGCTCCATTGAATAATTCTATTGTTAATTAGATTTTTTTCTAAATGCTAAAGCTACAAACATTTCAGATCTGATTGCGGTGGTTTCTAATTCTGGAATGGTATTTTGCTACTTTATTATAGATATTGCTTTGATTTAAATCTTCTTGGCGCGGGTTACGTGCTGTGTAAATGTCTAGATGACTATGTTTATTTATGTTGTCCCTATGGATTTCTTTGTATAGGCTAGATATACCTCTGCCTAAATGGTTCTTCTGTCCTATTTGCATGGCTTGGTTTAATAACTTTAATATTTTGCACTCTTGTTATTTTTATTATTTTATTTTGTGCTTGACATGATTATGCTGCGGAGAAACGTCAATTTTTAAATACATTTGTAGTAGTCCTTGTGATGATGAGTTGAAAGCTATATGTGTAGATGTATACCATTAGCTTTCCTTTTTATATTATTATCGCGCTTTTGTTAAAATTTCGTTTGCCCTTAACGCAATTTGTATTTTAATAATGGACTATGTGTCTATTTCAGTAATTGCTTGTGCCAAATGCCCGTCAAGAGCCCACCACCGTATGTAACCGGTATTTCGCCTAATGAAGGCGTTCCCGGTACTAAATTGACAATCCGTGGTGAAAATTTGGGCTTCGACAAATCTGATTTGATTCACGTATTTATATCTGGAATTGATATGATACGTACTGCGGAATGGATATCTCCAAAGAAGATAACCATAATAACACCTCTTGGGGAAGGGGAGCTGGAGATTCTTCTGGTAACAAAAGCTGGCGGAATTGGTACTGCGGCTGTCACCTACATACAGTCGATGCCAAAAGTTGTTGGTAGGCTGTCTTTTATTTTTGTACCAAAATATTGTTTTATTTAATCCTTGAATTTCAGTAACATCTTTATTATTATACGTCATCATCATATTCTTATTGTGCGAAAAAATGCCATTATTTGCTTCAAATTGCGTGCTTTGTTATAAGTAGTTTCATACTGGAAATGAAAATTATGTCCAAATAATCAATACTCGAACCAACGCAACTGATGTTCCATGGCAATTTGCAATGTTGATGGTACATTAAGTAACGGTCAAATGCAATTTGGTAGCGCGTAAATTTTGCTCTTGCCGATTTACTACTGATGCTTAGCTTTCGATGACCTAAAATAAACCAAATATATAGAACGGTTTACAAAGCTTTTCAGAGTCTGAAAGCTGTAGTTGGTCATCTTCCAAGTCTACGCAGCATAAAACAGGATCGAAATTAGGGCAGACTTGAGGATCTTGATCTTAAGGTTGAGCGAAAGTAAGGTTGGATTATATCATAGTTTAAAAATTCAGCAACAGCAGTCGCAATACGTCCGTTAATTTCGGCCGAACTAAATTTATCTGGTGCCCAAGAACACTTTGTAAATGAATTCGTTATCGAATAGTGGTATGGCGCCTTTCAACACATTATTAAGGCCAGAGTCAAATCTGAACATAAAGATCATTTTTAAGAATTAAGCACAAGACTGCACGGTATAAACTGTTTTTGAGCACAATTAACGATACTATAAGTTTCACCTTTCTTTTCCGCAAACCGTACAACATCACCAGCGTACTCAGTGTCACTGGACGGATTTCTCTTAACTTTAATTTACTTTACTGCGGCTGACTCCTTTTGGAGGATAAGCCGGCTCCAAGACATTTCATGGAGTTTCTTGCGAATTTGGTACAAGTGGTGTCCCCTCACCACTCGGCTTTTTGATTGAGGACGCACCTCTAGCCTTTGCACATCCAAGCGCAGTCTGCTAGGCAGCAGTAAGTTGCATGGTTGCCGGTGGCTGTTGAGAGCTCATTCGCCATACGGAAGTACGGGGTACTGTCCAGGAGTCCATGTAATCCTGTGGCTGTTGAACCCTTTTGTGGCGGGGAACACACGCAGAGTCATGGTGCCGTCGTCGGGCTCATGTGGTATTTTATAGGAGATCCGATTTGCCGGTCGGAAATCCACTACGCCCTGGTGACACTACCGCCATAGCCCCGTTAGCCCATGTACGATCGGCCATCGAGACATGGTTGACACCTTCGTACCACGTTGAGGAGGAGATGGACTTTACAGATAGCGGCAAATGACTTTATCAGATCCTCCAGAAACCTTTATTCCTACGACCTAAAAAAGCTATGAAGAAAAGACTGGCGATTCCGATGGCCATTGGATCCTAGTGAGACTGCAATGCTGTCATTTCATAATAATGAGTGGTTTTGTTGTCCATCTCGTAGCTAGTTTGTTACGCTTCGGTACTGCTTCCAACTAATTGACAACTATAAGTCAGTTTTGATCATCATACGCTGCGTCTTAGGTGGCAAATTTATAGTGCATCTTTCGTACCTTCGTGAGATGTTTTCGTTTTGCGACAATTGACGTGTATTGAAGTGCTTGGGCGTTCTTAGAGACTTTAACCAAATTCCCAATAGACATGGGTGACATAATATTCTTTTATAGTCAACATATAACCATTTATAACACAAAGAATAATGAATTTGTATTGCATTGACCGACACGCATGATAAATAGTGTCGCCTTAAGTTTCGAGTCGTGCAAGGTGGATAAGCGAAATGAAGCTTCTGCAGACGTTTTAATTACCGATTCCGCTTCTCTTCTTTTACTTTGCTTTACTTATTATCTAATGAGAAGGCTCTTGCAGATGTTATGCATATGGTGCATGTTGAACATATCATTGAGCCAAGTGTCGTGTTGCCAAATATAGAAATTATTTCAAGTAAACGATCTTTCATTAAACCGAATTTAGGTTTTCACGTCAGTGCATTTAATGTGCGAATATTAAAGCGAACTGGGCAACATGGGGCTCTAGCGCAAATCAGCGATTGCCTTGTTAAGTTGCAGTGAAGCATCAGTTAGTAAATTCTGTTGTATTGCTGCCAATGATGATGGTGATGCTGATGATGATGAAAAAATTCTGAGGTCTTATCGTCGGAAGGCAAGCTTTGCCTGGTAGTCAGTATGCTGTCGTGCTTTGATGATGATCATGGAGGTCGAAACATGTCAGTGCATGTGACTTTTGGTAATTTTGCTGTTGTACGTCTGGTTATTTACAATAGGAGGGATTGGTACGTAGAGCTCTGAAACTTGATTTGAATACCTTTTATCGCCACGCTAGATATCAATTTTTGTTGAACTGTCGTGTTAGTATGACGTAACACCGTTGTCCTATCTGCGTGGTTTACGTTTCTTCGCTCAGTTACTGTATTCCGCCTATCGTATCTGAAAGTTGAGTTCAGCTCTACAACGTTGAAGCTAAAGGGAAGATTGGGAAACGGGATGCCGTTGGCGAAATTTTTTTCAGCTATACTCCATCTTTCCACGACACGATCAGAATCAACACATATTTGATCAGATTTGCAGAAGACTGATTTAAAAAAAGTAGTGCAAACTACATCGTTATTATCATCGACAGTGAAAAAAATTGCACAACAAGTTGAGCAGTCTATAGTGCAATCTGCATATCCGTCGCTGTTACCAAGAGGACAAAGGAAGAATGCGATACGAAGGATAAAATACGGGGAAAATACATTTGTACACGTAATAACCAACAAGGCGTACATCTGTTCAAAAATCTGTCCATAAGTAAAATAATAACCAGATCTAAAATGTCACCTTATAACACAATAATAATGAACCATACACGCGCAAAAACACGCACACAGACACATATCCACATGCACTTCAAATCAACACGCAATTAGCAACCGATTTGAAAGTGAAGTAAAACTGGAAATCAGACTAGTTGAATAGAATGGAATTGGAGCTTACTTCAAGCTCACGAACTTGATTTAAAGAATTATTACCACCCGGGAAATTAATGATAGTTTAATTCTATTACCTATACATAAGTTTATGTTTTTGACTGCATAGAAATGGTGCGGCCGGCATTTCCTGTCGAGTACAATGTATGCGAGACTGTGGGCCGCATATATAATTTTGCTTTCCATATATATGCATTGCGGTTTGATCCTTGCTAGTCAGTTTGCCGTCGTACTCTGATGATGATCATGGAAGGTTGAAACGCGTCAGTACGTTTGACTTACGGTAGTTTTGCTATGTTGTTCGGTGATTAGTGTTTACTTCAAGCTCGCAAACTTGGTTTAATAAATCTGATTAGTTCTCATTGACTTAATCAAGTAAAAACCGAATGCATATAACTAATTGATTTTAATGTGTAGTTGAGTATTTTCGGAATATACCTATCTGTAATAGAATTATCTTTATAACTTTATTTTCTTAGTTTGGTAGAGTTAACTTGAGGCTTCTTTGTATTTATGACGCGATACGGTGAAAAACGCGAGGAAGCTGTACTGTTGATTTTGCCTTAACTTAAAGCTCATTTTACCATAATAGTATTGTGTTGATGTCTTTATTGTCATCTGTCTGTTTTATGTAGGTAAATATCTTCATCTGAAATGCATCCTCTTAATTAATATTTAAAAAATATTATTTTAGTGTTATTCCTATTTTTATCATTTAAAAATTTATTCCATAATTTGTCCTGACTTATGGTTATGAGCAGTAAATCATCATTTACTATCGGCTGTTCAATTGCTGTCCGTGATAATGATGAAGATAGAGACATTGAAATATTTTTTCAGTATAATTCTACTGAGTATTGAACAAGCTTTAGCTTTGCTAGTTATTTGGTGTTCGAATGTTATATATATATATATATATATATATATATATATATATATATATATATATATATATATATATATATATATCTTTATTATGCCCATTGCCTTCAATATTACACAGTATATTTCTAATTATAAAAAAACATTAATAAGAAAGTGGATAATGGCCATTTATTTCGAGAATTCTAAACATCGCTCTACAATCATTCATTTATATACATTCTGGGTTTTCAATTGATTATGCTAGTGGTAACAAATCTGACTCGCTTTTACTTATGTTTCTTGTTTTGGCTGGTCGGTAAGTGTGTATTCGTTTGTATTTGTGTGTGTGCGTGTTTGCATGTAAAGGTCATTCTCGCTGTATAGAAAAGTGATGTCTGAGATCTGGTCATTATTGTTTTGATGGCTTGAGAATTAACCATTTGTGCGCATTGTTCGCTGTTACATGTACGAGTGATATTTTTACCAGTGTAGTGGATCGATTCACCTTGTTGCGCAAATTTGTATTTCTTGTTTTGGTTGTTTGGTAAGTGTGTATGCGTTTGTGTTTGTGTTTGTGTGTGTTCCTGTTTTCAATACAGAGAGAATGACCTTTACATGCAAACAGGCTCACGCACAAACGCATACACACTTACAAACCAGTCCAAACCGGCAATAGAAGTAAAAGCGAATCAGATTTGTTACCACTAGCATAATCAGTTGAAAACCCAAAATGTATATAAATGAATGATTGTAGAGCGATGATTAGTATTCACGAAATAAATGGCCTTTATCAACTTTGTTATTAATCTGTTTTTCTTCCTAATTAGAAATATATATATATATATATATATATATATATATATATATATATCCTAAGATTTGTGCGTGCTATCTGTCTCTGTCTTTCTCTCTGAGCATCCATCATCCACATTCTTCGCACATCAAACTGTTAACTTTTGAGTTTATATATATATATATATATATATATCAATTAATTTCTCTGTATCCGTTCATTGTGTATTTTACGTAAAGGTGCGCAAGAATCAGTAACATTTTGGCCAGAAGACGAACGGCGACATTGTCCGGCCATTATTGAGCGTGGATCAGGCGGCAGTGCCGCGAACCGTTCCTACTCGAATACTGAGGCCAGCGCGGCTGGCCAGTCAGAAGATGGTGAACTTGATACTTCTACTGGTCTGCCATTGGCTGAACTTCCTCGTATTCAACAACAAGTCACTGATGCTGCACTTAGGAAGCTTTATCCAGGTACGCAGTTTTGTTAATGATTTTGGTTTTTATGCTGTGGTTATTGCCCAACTTCCTTTATGTTATCAACTTTCGATTTGGAAATCTTTTCTATTAACATTCTGTCTCAATGCCTCGAGTTGCTACTTTTAGTGGGACTCCTGAATTTCTACCCGCTCACTTTGGTATTTACTTTTGATTGGAATGGTGATATCTTGCTACAAGTTGTACTCTGCCTTACGTATTTAGCTGTGTTACTTTCATTTCTTTGGATATGTATCAGTGAAATATCAGTGTTGACTGTTGATTGAATGTTGTTTTATGATGGTTATTTATATCGCGAACCGTGATTGCTTTTGTATTTGTCACGTTCAAAGTATCCATCAGTTTCCCATTCCAACCACGTTAAAAATATTAATTAATTGACATATTCGGTTTCAAATGGAACCGTTTGTAACCAGGAAATCTTTTGTGGTTTCATTACGAGAGGTGAATTCTTTTATGCGCTGAAGGCATTATAATGCGTGAAAATACCTTTACATGTTTATCTTATATAGATAACGTTTTCGTTTTTAATGCATAATCGTATCATTACCACCATAAACAAGAACGACAAAAAAGTTGGCTTTTAAAAGCTGATGCCTTACTCTTGCATAACCATAAGCATAAATGAGTTCGGTATTAATATTCCTATTGATAAAACTAAAAGAAATATTTAGGGGAATGTATATTTATCAAAGAAGTGGCGATCTGGGCAAGATTGTTAGGCCCACCTACACAATGCGCAGAAACGTCACTACCTATATTTCTACAGGTTGGCTAATCTTCAAGACAAGGTGACATAGATATTGCAGCGTCCTTGTAGTTTTCACTGCATTTCGTCACAGAATTAAGTAAATTTGCAGTTAATTCTGTCAAACATAGACATGTTGATTAAGAAATCTGCCACAGGCTCGTCACTGAACACGTGTTGCAAGCTTGCCGAAGTCAGTTTTAATGGCCTGCCATGCTGTAACAATTTTACTTATGAACATTATACACAAGATACCGGTTTTATATTTGTTAACCGTATGTTGGTACACCTTTTGATTTTATTATGCCCGTTGTCACTTTTATAATATAATCGCAAACCTACTATTGAACAATACAACTTTGATCGGCAATATAACTCTATCGGTAAGTATAATTTTGAATTTGTATTTTTACTTGAAAGTTCTCACATTTGTTTGTTATTGATTAACGCTCATTCGAAAGGATCGATTCCGGTTTTTCGCAAAACATATCGATGGCGAATACTAATGCTAAGATATGCTTTTCCCCGCCCACATAGTGAACAATTCTCGTTGTAGTTTCACTACGGATGATATATGTTTCAATCTCTTTTCTTGTTGTATATAATTTTGTAGAATAAAGTTTTGCATTATTCTAGAGAAAAAAATATCACGGGTGCTTCGGAATTTAGAATATTTGTTTTATATCACGAACAGAACTGTTTTAAATTGTCATGTTTACAACAGTTTGCCAACATTTGCCATAATACAACCCAAACTGACTTAGAGTTGTTATAAAAGTTATCTTATCCACATTTCACAATTTGGCCTCAACTATGCCAATTTAAATATATTTTTCGCCCGGAAGTATATACTTATGAAAAACTCTTATTCTATATAACAGTTAGATACTGTTTGTGGCGGAGAACATATATATGTAATTGTGAATAATGTGTTGCGCACCTAGTAACAAATTAGTTAAAATATGACCAGAAGTACAAACAAAAGCCAGCATGGACGGAAAGTATAATTTATTGCACGTTAGCTTCGTGCTTACTGGCGACTCATCAGGGGAGCCGGTATTACGCTCTTTAACAACTATGTAATTGTATGTGGAAAATAGGACCATCATATTTGAACTAATTTGTGTATTAGGTGCGCAACACCTACTAAACTGGATAAATTTTCTACATTATACGATGCTTAGTTTATAAATAATTGTGTGCTTATAATGGAATTGGTGTTTATATCAAGATCGCAGCCTTGATTTAAATAGATAAATAATTGTTATCTCCGCCCGCGCATTCATTGGTCCTTTAATTATTTTAATTTTCAATTCAATGCAACTTCCCCAGGTAGTGTAATGTCTGTTTGATAATAGAGTAGTTTGTTGGAACATTACTTGACCCAGTAAATCAACCAAACAATGTTTGTTTAATCATAGGTACTTGGCTTGTAGACGGCTCCTACTTTTGAGTGGCGAATGAGCCAGTCTCGCTGACTTTATGCAGATTTTGACATGCGTTTCCTTTGCTGTATAAACTAACTTTTTTGTAATACATTTTTTAAATGCATTTAAGGTTGCATTTTGCAGAGAAAAATATTTGTGTATCATATGGTCGAAACTTGTTTTTATTTAAATTTTGACGATTAATTTCAGGTATATCGCATCTAGGCTTCAATGTAATATCAATCTAATATCAGTATCTGTCAAAGCGCCTGAATTGTCATTTTTTATTAAAGCTTTGCGATTTTCTTAATTAAAAAAAACATTTCAGTTACCGGATCAGTGCAATTGATGGAGCCGGACTTTGAACCTATGCTATTTTTACTGAAGTACTACAAAGATGCAAGGTATTTCTTTTTTGTCTAGCGTTTTAAGTCAAATTTTATTTTCCATGTGCTTTTATTTGCTTAGAAGGCTTTTATTTCAGAGTGGAAGCTGCATAGCTTTCTGGCTGAGATGCCAAGAAGTTCTAGGTAGTCGTTCTAGTTGCGTTTCGAGAAAAATTTCAACCTTATAGTCTCTAGAATTGTACCTCTTTTAGTTTCACTTGACGTATAACGCTTTCAAGGCAGATAGCTAGACACTGCGTTTCAGAATTGTGTAGTACTATAAAACAGGATTAACAAGCTGCTCCATTAGACCCTATGCACCATTTAATGCTGTGCACCTTTGATCATCGCTAGTTTACTTAGTTTGGCAATAAGAATTATGAAATAAGTATTCCATAGCCCATGTCATCATCATCTGTATCATAGACAGCAATAAAACAACCTTTAATAACTTATGCTAAACTGCCACGTAAACGCGAGAACTTTTTGAACAGAGTACATAATAATTAGAAAGAATAAAAATTAAAGAAATAATAATTCCAAGTAAACATAATTGTTAATGAAGAGTGATTTATTAAATGAAGCATCTATTGAAGATTGAGATACTTACCCAGGTATTCATTGTCATCGCAGGCAGCAAAGAAGCAGCCTTTAATAACGGAGTTTGCACTGAATCATAACGGTGATAGGAAGAGAAAACCGTAATAATAATAATAATAATAATAATATTAATAATAATAAAAGTATAATAATAATATCTTTTTCAAAATGAGAAAAATACCAAAAACAAATTGTTAATAGAGAAGGATTTATGATGGGGGGCATCTAGTTAAGATTAAGATTTCCGAGCTAGGTAGCTCACAGAAATTAGGCAACCTAGATCTATTGACACAAAATTATGGCCGAGTCAGCTGTAAGTCAAGGCGATATTGGAAATACGGCTTCCTTGCAGTTTCACGTTATCGCTTCAAAAGCAAGACAAAACCTAGCAGAAAGAAGGTTAATAAGTTGATAATTATACTTGAAATCTGCGAATAGATTGCCACTGGCTCGTCTCGATCGTGCATCGTTTTCCACCTGCAGCTATTATGCGCACTTGGATCCTTCCTGGTATTCGAATGAGGTCTTTGGTACAAAATAGGATTGTAACTGATTCGAGCTGCTTCTGTGTTGTCAAAATCTGCTCGCCTCATTTATTATGCCAATCTAGCGCTGGCTGTGAGCATAATGCTCAACTGGGCAATACAATTGAAGATAATCGTGAAACGTGATGGTTGTTCAAGATTAACACTCACATTGTTGATTACGGGCATACTTTCGGTGATCGAAACTGACGTGTGCCCTCGAAAATTGAACTTTGGACTGTTTGGACCACCCATGAAGACGACTTATTTTATCGGTTATTAGACGATTTTTACTATCATTTACAGTTTCGCTTACTTTTTAATTTTGTACCGTTTGCGCAATTAAGTTGTAACCTCGGCTGCTACCTAATGCGAACACTTCTTCCATCGCTTCAGCCCTTGTGGTCCAAAAGGTCTTGGGATTAACTTGCTGACTCACCTTAAGTTCATGTTTTAATAAAAGCCGAGATAGCAAGAATTTGGCGCCTTTTTTAGAGTACCTCCACATGCCACATATATTATTTTTGCGTTGTACATAGCGGGTTATATATTCGTCGATATTAATTTCGATATTAGAACGTATGATTCTTATTTACCATTACGGAAAATGTGTACATGATCCCTGTCGACTATCATGTCCCAAAACTTACGATGATCCTGGACGCAAAAGATGATCTATAGCTAAATGCTTCGTGACCTATTTTAGTCGACTGTGATCTGGAAGGTGGAGGACGCCATGTGGCGAAATGTCTTACATTAAAGCTGAAGTTTGTGCTGTTCTTCTATAATCTGTTCCACGTAGCTATATAGAACCGTTTATCATTATCGTTGCAAACCAAAATTAAGTATATCTGACGCCTAGATGAAACGCTACATCGATTGAGCACCCAACTTGATTATTCATGCCACCCATGAATAAAAATGTATCTAAACTTTTTACTTGCTTAGTAAATAACTTAGGTCGTAGTAGAAAACGTCCTTGCAGTCGTCTGTGCTACAATTGACGGGATCATATGCAGATACAACGAAACTGCAATGTTAATTAAGGTTTCCTGATGTTGATTCTGATAGAGTCTTTAAGCCTGTCGAACAAAGTCGGATATTGGCAATACAATTTAACAATAATTGTTTGCGCGGGTGGTGGTAACAATTCTTTAATTCAAGTTTGCGAGCTTGAAGTAAACACCAATCCAATTGTATTTAACCAGTCGTCGAACAACATAACAAAACTACCGCCAGCCGCAACGCACTGACGCGTTTCGACCTTCCTTGATCATCATCAGTGTACGACGGCAAACTGACTATCGAGGATCAAACCGCATTGAATATATATGGAAATCAAATTTAGATATGCGGCTCTCACCTCCAGCAGTCTCGCATACTTTGAAATTGTGCAGCCGACATTTCCAGTCAAGATCAATGTATGCAAGACTGCTAGAGGTGAGAGTCGCATATCTAAATTTGATTTCCATATATATTCAATGCGGGTTGATCCTCGATAGTCAGTCTGCCGTCGTACTCTGATGATGATCATGGAAGGTCGAAACGCGTCAGTGCATTGCAGCTGGCGGTAGTTTTGTCATGTTGTTCGACGACTGGTTAAATACAATGGGATTGGTGTTTACTTCAAGCTCGCAAACTTGATTTAAAGAAAAGTCAGATATTCGCTAGAATCCGTTCCGTTATATAATCTTTGGTGTGGATAACCAATATATATATGAAATTATATATTATGTATTGCATAAACGAAATGTACAATCTCATGTACACGCGTTTCGTACTTACTGGCGACTCATCAGTAGGAGGCAGTATTTCGCCCTATATCAACTATATATTTGATCATGAAATGCGGGTATGTTAGACAGAATAATCTTCGATACATTTTTGTGTTGAAGCAGCAGTGCAGTAAACAGCATATGGAATCTACTGCAATGCTACCTCAAAGTCAACACTATATATATATAGAGAGAGAGAGGGAATATACCGAGCCTGGAAAATTTACCAACACAATGTTTTTCGTAATACCGAGCATTCACGGGATACCAACACAACAATTTTCAAAATGATCACAGAATGATTGTCTTCAAAATACCGAGTCTGTGTCGGCCAACATCGCAATAGTTTTTGAGATAGGCTATATTTTACTCACCTGAAAACCGAACCTATATCTAATGATTGGTAATTTACTTGAATTATTTTCGATTTTTAGTAATTGAATAAGATTTGGTTGATTCTTCTATACTGTTGTCGCTATGCTACCTCATCTGAATTTTATATGGTGAATAAAAAAACAAGCTACTGTAAATGCACGTGAATTTGAGAACCCAGGATGGAAAGCTTACAATTGATGCAAAGGACATATTTCGTTACGCATTTTTCAAAGAGTAAACGAATTAGGTTCTAATTTTAAATATTGAACAATAAGTCAATTAGTGCTTGACAGGTTAATTTTTGGCAGTTAAAATAAGTTTCAATGAACAAATACCAATGATAAATAGAAGAAACGTGACTAGCGACATTACATCCTTTAAGCCGCAGCAGAACGCCAAACTATACACGATGGCGTCCAGCAGCCTATTGTTGCCCCCGTATACTGTTTGAACCTTAAGATAGTTTTTCCATTGGCCCTTGTAATGGGATGAATTTTGCCTGGCGAGGTAGTCACGACTGCGTACCGCACAAGCACATTATCGCATTGCTTGCCTTCAAGAGACGAACTGTTTGAAGCACACCAATTAGATTTCTCATTTGAGCCTGGAATTTTAGAATGTGTAATTCTTCCCAATATCAGGTTATTTTGCCTTTCAGCTAACCAGTGTGAGAGCTGTAAATACTTATATGACCAATTTGAGTTTCCGCGTAATTCGGAAAAGGGTATGCGTTATTTGTCAATCATTTTGTTAAATAAGAGAATGATTTATTTAATTTATTTATTAATCTTACTCAGATTTAACAAATTTGATTAATCACACGATGGTCGCCATCCGTGGAATGCGTACTAGGTGTGCCCTAATAGTTGCTCTGACCACTGCAGTTTGGCGGCCAGAATCTGATAAACATTCCGCTTTTTGCCAAATATCCATTCACTGGAAACGGATATATGTGTGAACAGTAAGCATTTTTAGACTACTATGCATTATCTAAATCTATGGCTACAACCGGTAACTTAGCAAATATTATCTGCAGCGCTACGAAGAAATATTTTAAGAATGTTGCCACTTTTCTTCCGTCGGTACAACTGGAGAACAGTACTTTAAATCAAGGTTGCGTACTTGATATAAACACGTGACCCATTATGTACATAAATTTGTCTCTATTAACCAGTTATTTTATAGTGTGGAAAAGGCAATTCATCCAGTAGACCAGTTTCGTCCTTATTGGGAACTCATCACGTACCGTCCAGAATTTGCCGTGAATAACAATCGAACTTTGGCACGTTACATGGGTAAGTGGTATTGAAATGAACATTTATATAATTAAACGAGCATTGGTTGCGCGGGCGGTGATAACAATTATTTTGAAATCAGGGTTACGCAACAAATTCTTTAAATCAAGTTTGCGAGCTTGAAGTTAACACCAAACCCATTTTATTTTACCAGTCGTGGAACAACATAACAAAACTGCCGCCAGTCGCACGCACTGCCGCGTTTCGACCTTACATGATCTTCATCAGAGTACAACGGCAAACTGACTAGCGAGGATCAAACTGCATTGCATATATATGGAAAGCAAAATTAGATATGCGGCTCTCAACTCTAGTAGTCTTGCATACATTGTACGTGACTGGAAATTTCGGCTGCATAATTTCTATGCAATCACGAACATTAACCGTTTGTAGCTTTCGTCACGCACACACACACACATACACACACACACAAATATATATATATATATATATATATATATATATATATATATATATAGACGATACAATTATACAATAATGATTGCGCCGGTGGTGGTAAATTTGGCGCTTAGTTTGGTGCCAGCCACGCGCAGTTAGTAAGAGACAGGATTTATAATGCGAAAGTATTGAAAACAGTGTAGAGCGTTACAAATTCCTGAATTTACGTTTGGATAGGATATATTGATAGTCATTCTGGTTGTGGTATACGACCGTCCACAGTTTCTGGAAAGCATCTCATGAATAACTTTTAAAATCTCCTTAATCCGTCACATGTTTCAGATGGTCTGGTTAGAGATATGGTGATCTCTTTATCTTATTGTGAGATGGACATGAACTCCTACCCCTGATCATGTGGCAGATATCATCAGTGTTATTACGGATCGTTGAATCGGCATGATCAATGGCCTCAGTTCTGAATTTTTCAGGCCCAGTTGAATAAAGGCTCCACAGCATTTGAACTAGCTCATTGCCACAATCTGAAGAGGAGAATCTGGTCCAAATGTGTTCAAAGTTTCCGTTGCTGCCTCTTACCAATAAATGGGTGACCATCAAAATCCTGGCAACTATTGCTATATCAGTTTGCCCTGTGCTTTATCGATTATGGGCACTGCTATTATCCTCAAAAGCATTCATGAACAGCGAAAGAAGCGAATTAGGCCAAGTTAGGTAAAATTTCGACCTAGATCACATTTATATACTCAAGTTCCACGAACGGTATTTAGGTTTCCTGAATGATGACGTTCCAGCCAAAATTGTTCAGTTGTTTGCAGCCTTATCATAATCACTCTTCAGACAACATTTGCATTAGGAAAGGCCTTTGTGATCCATTTATGATTTGCTTCGTCGTTTAACTGTATTTATTTTTTTTTGTCGAGTCATAGCTTGCTGATATTACCACAGTTCTTTCTTGGGTGGAATTTGGTGGTGCTGGCCTGCTTGATGAAATTGATTACGCGGATTAGACTTTTATTCTTTTCAAAAAAGTATGATACGCTCACGAGAGCGTTATAGACTGAAGCTAATAGCCTCGAAGGCGGTCATTACGGCCAGTTCTATCTGGAATCTAAGATGGTGCTTCATGTGTCTCTGCTGTTAGTTTTCAAGAGTTTCGTCTACTTTTGGATCCGTGATAACAAACGTTGTTTCAGCTTCTGTTAAACTTTCCAAATGTTTTAGCTCTGCTTCAGCTACGTATGGTCAATTATGTAAACATATTGGATCACTCGTGTATTTCACTACGCACTAAGCCCAATGTCTTCGCCGCAAGGATATTATAGCTAATGCGCTGTAGATGTCAGCACCTAGACAACCTTTTAAATCGAATTATTTGCTTGCTTTTGCTTTCATTTCCAAGTGAGCGCTAATATGTTTTAATCAAGGGGAAAATGTACCTGGCGACCAGTTCTTTGCAGTTATTTTTTGACGGACCATCGCCATTCAGTCTTCTTAATGAACAATGCTTTTAGTTCGAGCAGTGTCTGGAAAGGCTCCCTACACATCCTGCTCGGCAGACTACGTAGGAAACTCCGGTAAATTACGGGAATCGCAGAATAGGAAGACCAAAAATCGCGCTACAGGATAAAACCATTCGTCATTTCAGTCACCTGATCTTGCCACATCGTCCCTCACTAACCAGGTTCACATTAGGTATAAGTGATGCTTAATAATAAGCATCAGCAAGTTCGATCAGCTGTGTATTAGGAAAAAAATCTGTTCCGGTGTTAAGTGCGTTAGGTTACTATGCTTTTTGTTTATAGAAGGTACCGATTAGGCAATAACGTATTGACCACTAACTGATAGGAAATTTTAATTGGCATCATAATTGCAAAGCCAATAATCAATTTAAGAATTAATCTGCTCAATAATTCAATTCGTGCTCAGATCTTTTTCCGTTACATGATGAAGTATGCAAATTAAAAAAAAGTTGTCTACAAACTGATATATGCATTATTTCTGCGCAAACTATTTGCTTTCTCCGCAATGGAAAATTGTCGGTACCCATTTTCAGATACTTTTTTCAGTTCACAGCTTAACATACCAATCAAAGCAAAACTAATAAAGAACATGGGGAATTCAGTTTAAACTGCTTAATTTATACTGATGACTGGCAAAGCTATTGTCGTTGCCTCAGAAAGATGCGCGTTGCGCATATATATAGTGTGTGTGTGTGAGAGAGAGAGAGTGACTAGAACTGCTAAGTTTTTAATTATATACTGATGTGCATCCAGCTAATTAAACTACAGTAAATGAATCCTGACTTATATTTTTCACATGTCAGAATAATTGTTTTATTCTTACAATGTGAAATGGCATAATCAAACGTGACTTCAGTGGCTATGGTGTGATCAAGGCAATACAAATAAAGCAGTTGTAAAACAATGCCAGGGAAGGTGATAAAAATTAGTAAAATTTAAGGCTTAATGAGGGAATGAGATTCAAATAAATGAAGCTCATCCAAGATAATTATCTAACGTTGCATGGGGAATGAATTACATGGCTATGCACCAAATGCGCTTGAAGACGTTTCTCTCGGCAGAAAGTCAGACAATTAATTAGGTGTGTCAAGTTAAGTTGCTATCGGTTTTTAATTGATTCATATTTGCTATTCTGTCCAATTTTTTGTTTATAACAACGTTATATATATCAAGTAGTTTTAAAAATATACCCGTTTTATTACGATCTGAAGCTCAGCGCTTGGAATTATTTTATTTCGAATATGTTCTAAAAAGTAATCATGAAACAAATCTGTGCGTGTGTTTGCTCTTGAATCAGCTTGTAAAATATGCAATGTAATGATTCTTTTGGAAAACGAGTATTAATAAATTTTTTAGCACCATTTCCATGTGCAGAAAGAAAAAGAAATTTTATCAGATGCAACACCCGTTTTATCTCAAGTATCCACAAATGAACCTCTCCCTATTGAATGGCCAAACAAATGTAAACTTGGAGAGGGTGTAAAGTAAGGGACCAACCAAGCTCAATGCATGGACATTCTTCCTCTGCAGGCATAAATCCGGCTGCAATTTGTTTTTCCATAAAGGTTCGTATGTGGTTAATCCAACTCTGCTACTGTATTTATTAATTATTTTAAATGTTGCGTCTGGTGAACATGCGTGTGAGGTTTCAACGATGTGTTGCTCAATTACAGACGTAAGTTCACCATTTGATTTAGAACAGGTGTTTAAGTTGCAATGTTCTCTTTCGCTCCATGTTTACATTTTTCAACTATGTGTTTCCCTTCAATTTACACATAAAGAGATGTTCATTTGAGAAGAATATGAGAAATAAGCGGTTCTTGCATCTGATAATATTTCTTTTTCTTTTTGTAGATGAAGGGTATTAATAAAAGGAATGATGTTTATTTGAAATCCGCAGGTTCCCTTTGAGAAATGTTTATTATACTCTGCCTAAAAATATTGCTAAGCTAAGCGTATGACCGTTATATGAAGCAAAATTTGCATAGTCGCTTTCTAAAAGATTATTTATGCACATTTATAACTGACTTGCATCCTATCGATTTGCCGTCATACTTTGCTAATGAAAATAAACTATTGGATTTTAGGCGCAATGCTATCATCAGATGTTGATTTATTTTGTCTGAATGACATTGGTTGATGTAGATCCTTCCATCTTGGTGTGATTCTAATCTCTAGGTGCACTATGTTCTCTATCCAATGCAGCTTGAGGCCCTCTCGATTCTGTAGATCTGTAGGCTGAAACACCTCTATCACCATTTTTATCTGACAAGAGTGAATGATATTAAAATTCATCTTGGACAGAAGTCGTTGTGTTCCATTATTGGAGGCATCTACGAGAACTGATTGTTCAACCATTTCCAGTGTACATCGTATTCGTTTATCAGATAAAAATAGTCATATCGCAGGTGTTGAAGCCTACAGATCTACTGCATCAAATAGGTCTCAGTCTTCATTGAACAGAGGATGTCATGCGCCTATGCTGGATGGATCTAAAAAAAAGAAGTTTACATGATCTGCTCATGTCAACCAAGCATAGTTATTCCATAAATGGAAATGGAAGTTTTAAACGTACAATTATGTATAAATGAAAGGATTTTCTAATTTGTGCGACTGGTTAAGTACATTATAAGACCAGTACTTATTCGAAGTCCTCAAGTTTGATTTAAATAATTGTCATGGTACCTATCTTTGCATATTTTTATTTAGTTCTGCCGAGCTGATGCAAACTTTGCGCAATTTCCAGCTAAGCATGAAGGCGAGTGGCGGTACACAGCCGTTATCGGTCATTAAACAGAACCTATTTCTAATCTTTCGTTGCTTGGAAGGCATGGAAAGTAAGTATATATGAATAACCAAGTTATATATATATATATATATATATATATATATATATATATATATATATAGTGTGTGTGTGTGTATTCGTTCGACACACTGTAGATTTTGTTAAACTTTTTATTTTATGTAATTATATTAATAGATGTCGTCATCGTCTTGCAAAGCATGGCGCTTTGCATTTGAAATGTCATTTATTGAGATTTGTTCGATACTTTTCAAGCCTTTCACTAATGTTTACCTTCTCTTTGTGTTAGCCTTTGCACGTCCAGGTAAGGATTTAGCTTACTAAGAACAATATATATTTTTCAATATAATCATTGATTTTAAAAGTTGTGAATAATATATATATATATATATATATTCTTTGACGGACACATATTTACTACGTCTCTCAAATAACAAAGTTTGGAAGAAGCTACTCTAGCTTTCGCGATTCTCATACTCACCTTTTCAAACATACTACCTGAGTTATTTATAGAGCTCACCAGGTATATCAATCTGTCAACTATGTCTAAATCTTCACTCTGCACTCGTGGGTTGGAATTGGTGGTGGGTAATACTGTAAAATTTCTTAAATTTGCAGGATGCGAACTTCATGCCGAAAGACGGAACAACGTCTGCTAATCTATTCAAAGTGGACTAAGCAGAATCTCTATTGACGAATAAAAGCATGATATCCTCTGCATAGTCAAGATCGACTAATCTGTCGCCCGGGAGAACTTCAGCACCTGTATTCTGAACGTATGAAATAGTGTTGGTTATAATAGATAATTCAACAAAATGATGAAAGTACAGGCTTGACGAACACCATTGCTGTAGTAAATTTGTGCGTTAATTTTTTGTACACCTTAACCAGAAGTGTTTCTGTAGAGAGTGCGTATATTTTTTGGGCACACCACTTTTTGACAGAATATCGAAAAAAATTGCGATCCAGTGAGTTAAATGCACCCTTGGAATGCGATATACATGTCGCTGTTCAAGAACTTGCCTTAACGTAAAAATATTATCTATAAAACCTCGTCCTGAGCGGAATCCGGTCTGTCCTCTCTAGTGCTTGATTTACCAGAAGCACTATGACGACAGTAGATAATCGAAACAATATCAGGTTGCCGAATATCGAAAATGGTTCTAGTAGACGATCATTCATTAAACCTAGGTTAGGTTTTAACGTAGGCGCATTTAATGTGCGAACATTAAATCAACTTGGACAACAAGAATCTCTTTCATGTACGTTGAATAAATTAGAAATCGACATATATTGCGTATCTGAAACCAGAATATAGGACCCTGCGTACATTACAGAACTGGTTGAACCATCCCTATCTACGCGTTATTGGCCTCGAACATCTGATTCCACAGAGTTCTCTCAAGTCGGTAAATGGGGCGTTGGTATTATCCTTAGCGCACGAGCTGAAACATGCTTAATTGAATAGATCCCTTTAAATAGTCGATAGTGTGCGACACGTTTCAATACATCTACTGAAATCAATGCAAAAAACCGTTATCAACGTTGCCTCTTCGTTGTATTTGCATATGCTACTACCAATTGCAGCACAGACAGAAAGCAAGAACGCTTTTTACTCCGAATTAAGCTCCTTACCAAGTAAAGCACTAAGTTCAGATATAGTCCTGGTTATGGGTGACGTGAATGCTCAAGTTGGGCGCTTAAGTAACGCAGAATTTCATTTAGGTGGAAGATACACTTTAAGCTCGATGCGCAACGATAATGGTGAACGGCTTTTGGATAGCTGCGCGGAACATAGATTATATTTAAATAGTACAAACTTCAGACGTAGTGTTAGACGTTGCTCTAAATGGCGTCCTCCATCACCCGGACAACAGTGGACTCAAATAGATCATGTAGCAATTAGTTATAGATGGTGTGGTTGCATCCAGGATTGCCGTTCTTTTTGGAACACTTAGGTCGACTCGGACTATACACTTATTCGTCGTAGATATGCACAAAAATTTTCTGGGAAAATAATTAAGAATAAACCCCAAATTGATGTAGGCAAATTCGAACAACTGTCCTTCCGACAAAATTATGAAAATATTCTAAAGTATCACCTAACTGGTCTGGATGGCGAAAATCCGAATTTAATTTGGTCCAAGATAAGTTCCAATATGCACAAAGCAGGTACTACTATATGTGGCATTGCAGGCCCCCGTAGAAATAATCATTGGCTCTCTGTAAAATCTATAGAAGCACTCGAAACAAGACGCCAAATTCAACCTGGCTCGACTCATAATAATACTCGTCGCAATATAAGACGCCAACGTAAGCGTAGTCTAAAAGTCCATATAGAAAACTTTTGGACCAGAAAGGTTGAATAAATGGGAAAAGCGTTCGCGTCAGTTAATAGTCGCTGTTTGTTCCAACTTATTCGCGCAACAGGTCCGAGAAAATTAAAAGTTATTGAAACTACAAATGACAGTAGCAATCATTTAATAGCCGATAAAATAAGTCTTCTAGATAGGTGGGCTGAACACTTCAAAGATCAATTTTCTTTGGCACCCGCGTCAGTTCAGATTCCCTATAGCATGTCTGCATTAACGGTGTAGAATGTTAATCTCGAAGAACCACCGGAGTTAGAAGTACGCAGTGAAATCCAATTTCTTAAACGCCGCTAAGCCGCATGCCCCAATAAATTGTTTCCAGGATTATTTAAGGATGGTGGCCATATAATTTCAGGAGCATTGACCAAACTTTTTCATACGATATGGAATGAGGAAACCATACCACTTGATTTGAATGGGTTGATTATCATTCCTATCTTCAAAAAAGGCAATCGTAATTCAGCGATGATCATCATGGTATAAGCTTGACTCCAGTCGTATCTAGGCTATTTGCTTCGATTAACCTACGTCTTCTTATACAAGAGAAAAACAGGCCGGATTCCGCGCAGGACGAGGTTGTATAGATAATATTTTTACGTTAAGGCAACTTCTTGAATATAGACATTTATATCACCGTCCCACAATAGACGTCTTTCTAGACTTCAAGGGTGCATTTGATTCGGTGGATCGCAATGTTTCATTACATATTTTGTCGAAAAGCGGTGTGCCCACAAAATTTGTTAATATTATACGAGCTCTCTACACAAATACTTCTGGTCGCATTAAGGTCTACAACAAATTAACGCATAACTTTACAACCAGCAGTGGTGTTCGTCAAGGTTGTCCACTTTCCCCCTCTTTGTTTAATTTTGTAATCGATGCCATTACGAACAACACTCTTCCACACATTCAGGATGCAGTTGTGAATATCTCCCGGACGATAAACTAGTCGATCTTGACTATGCGCACGATATCGTACTATTATTCGACAATCGGTATGCTGCCCAGGCCACCTTAAATAGATTAACATACGTTGTTCCGTTTTTCGGTATGAAATTCGCACCCTCTAAATGTAAGATACTGTTACAGGATCACCAACCACTCACTCCAACGTTGCGACTGCAAAATGAAGATCTAGACATAGTCGACAGGTTTACATATTTTCGGAGCTCTATCAATGACTTAAGCAATATGTCCGACGAGGTGAGAATACGAATCGCGAATTTCATACCGAAAGACGGAACAACGTCTGTTAATCTATTAAAGGTGGTCTGGGCAGCATCCCGATTGTCGAATAATAGTGAGATATCGTCCGTATAGTCAAATTCGACAAGTTTATAGCCGGGAAGAACTTCAACTCCAGCATCCGGAATGCGTGGGAGAGTGTTTTGCATAATAGCATCGATTATAAAAGCAAACAAAAAGGGGGAAAGTGGACAACCTTGACGAACACCACTGTTGGTTGTAAAGTTATGCGTTAATTCGTTGTAGACCTTAACGCGACCAGAAGTATTTGTGTAAAGAGCTCATATAATATTGAATGAAGACCTAGACATAGTCGACAGGTTTATATATTCTGGGAGCTCTATCAATAACTTAGGCAATATGTCCGACGAGGTGAGAATACGAATCGCGAAAGCTAGAGTAGCTTTCTCGAACCTTCATCATTTATGGAGAAACGCGAATATTTCACTTTTCCTTAAAGGTCGTGTTGACAATGCATCTGTACGCGCAGTCTTACTATACGCTAGTGAAACGTGGCCTCTTAGGGTTGATGATAAGTTTGATAAATAAAGCACATGTTGATTACCAACAACGAATAACTAACGTTGACATCCGTAGACGTATTTTTTGGATCTGACAATAAGAGCTCGTCGTTAGAAAAACAAATAAGGCTCCATCAACTTCGTTGGCTCGGTCACGTTTTGCGTATGCCCTCATTTCGATTGCCCAGTAAAGCTGTTCTCTCATCCAGCACCATATTGGTGTAAGAAACAAGGTGGGCAGATTTTGACATGGCTGAAACAATTGAAGTCACATACATCCAACTTGGGTAGTATAGGACCCATTCGTCTGCCAGGATGGGGTCCCCGTGCGCATCAGATTTCTTGGCTAGAAACCCTTAGCGATTTGGCATCGAATCGAGCTCAGGGGCCATCTTGTTGTAGATGTCTAGTAGAATCATCTTTGTAACTTTCTTTTCTTAGTAGAGCAAAGTTAGCTGCGAGGTTTTGTCTGTTTATGACGTGATACAATGTAATCCGCAATGAAGCTATATTGCTGATGTTGCCTTGTCCGAATGCTAACTAGGCCATAATGGTGTTGTGGAGAGGTTTAGTTGCCTCATTTATGTGAGTTATCCTAATCAAAACAATAATGACCAGATCTCAGACATCACTTGCACAGGAGACTGGACCAAACACTACACGCAACACACTTACACCATAAGCATAACACAGCAATACCACTAGCAAACAATTGCAAACCGCATACAACACTTACCAACCAGCCAAAACAAGAAACTGAAGTAAAAGCGAGTCAGATTTGTTACCACTAGCATAATCAATTGAAAACCCAAAATGTATAAATATGTATGATTGTATAAGCGATGATTAGTATTCACGAAATAAATGGCCTTTATCCACTTTATTATTAATGTGTTTTTTCTTCCATATATATATATATATGTATATATATATATATATATATATATATAGTATTCCTACCCTACTAGGTTATATGGCTGTGAAACATTAGTCACTTTTGACTTTTGTATGGCTGGACATGATGATGATGATGAATCGAAGCAAATAACCTTGACACTACTGTAGTCAAGCTTATACCACAATGGTTGTTATACGAATTAAGATTGCCTTTTTTGAAGATAGGCATGATGGTCGGCTCATTCCAATGAGGTGGTACGGTATCCTCATCCCATATAGTACGAAAAAAGTTAGTCAACGCTTCCGAAATTATATCGCCTCAATCCTTAAATAATCCCAGAAGCAAATGAACAGGGCCCGAGTCTTTGCGACGTCTAAGAGATATGATGGCATCCCGTATTCCTAACTCTTCGAGGTTAACACTCCACACTGTTGATACAGGAAAGCTTTTGGGGATCGGAACTGACGCAGGTGACCTTGGAAGTGTTCAGACTACCTATCAAGACGACATTATTTTGTTTATTAGATGGTTGTTACTATCATTTATTGTTTCGCTAACTTTTAATTTTCTGGGCTGTTGCCTGATGCGAACGCTTCTATCTCTTCAGTCTTTCTGGTCCAAAAGGGTTCATGATCGACTTTTAGACTGCGCTTAAGTTGGCGTCTTACATTTCAACTAATATTATTGTGACCCGAGCTAGACAGCATTTAATGCCTTTCGAGTATCTCCATAGATTTTACAGAGAACCAATGATTATTTCTACGGAGGCCTACAATGTCACACGCAATAGTACTTGCATTGTGCATAGGGGAATATATCGTAGTCCAAAGTAAATTGGAATTTTCGCCATCAAGACCAGTTGGCTTTGATTTTAGAATATCTTCATATTTTTGTCGGAGGGACGGTTGTTCGAATTTGCCTTCAAGCTATCTGAGGCTTATTATTATTTATTTTTCCAGAAAATTAGAGTGCAAATCGAAAATGGATAAGAACCTGGTCCGAGTCGACATAAGAGTTCCAAAACCATAGACAATGCTGAATGCAACCACGCCATCTATAACTAATTGCTACACGATCGATTTGAGTTCACCGTTGTTCGGGGACCGGAGGACGCCATGTGGCGCAACGTTTTATACTACATCTGAAGTTTTTACTACTTAAATATAATCTGTGTTCCGCGCAGCTGTCGAACAGTCGCTCGCCATTATTGCTGCGCGCCGAGCTTAAATCTATCTTTCACGTAAATGAAATTCTGCGTTAATTAACCGCCAAATTTGAGCATTCATGTCACCTATAACCAAGACTGTATTTGAACTTCTTGCTTTACATAGTAAGGAGCTTAGGCGAGAGTAAAAACATAGCAAAACTATGTTGTTGGACTGGTTAAATACAATGGGATTGACGTTTATTTCGAGCCCACAAATTTGATTGAAATAATTTCTTCACCATCCGTGCACTCGATGATTGTTTAAGCACTATTAAAGTCAACTAAGCATATATAGAGTTCAATAGACACTTACCATGCGAAATGAGTAATTAGCAAATGCATAACGGAAAGGAATTACACCTTTTCGTTTGTGTTGCATTTGCAGTCATTTCACTGATCTTTTTGTCGAGAAAAATGTTAGCACAAAATGTATGCTTCAAAGGGAGTTCTTCTTATTTGTCTGTTGATTTCGGCTAAAGAAGCTATTGTTTTGAAGAAATTATTTTATATTAATACTTTAAACATGATTTCGTGATTTTTTGTAGATCTTAAACTTCAATTGCATAAGGAGAAAAAAGATGTAAAAAAGTCATCAAACGCCTGTGTTGAAATTGCTCTACAACACACTCTAACCGGTAAGTCATCGTTTGCAAATATCCTGGTTGATTTGTATCTGCAGTGTTGCGTAGAAAATTTTCAATTGACGTTTATTTATTGTTATGTTGTAATGAATTTCATAGCTCCTTGTTGTGGCGTTCTGTATGCTCCATTAAATGTGCATAAAATGGACATTTTTGATTGTCCTCCGACATATTTTCGAGTGGTAGGCATTGTTAGGTATGTTCAATCATTCTGAACACGACAAATTTTGTCTCGAATTAAACATAAATTCCATTCACTACTTAACCAGTCGCAACACAGAAACATCGCGCCATTCACGTGTACTGACGCGTTTCGACCTTCCATGTTCATCATCACAGTAGAAAGTATATTATATATATATATATATATATATATATATATATATATAATACAATTAGTCACTCTGCCGCAATAAGGACGAAACCGGTCTACTGGATGAATTGTTCCTCAATTCATCCAATTCTTAGTTTATACTGACATATGTAAGTAATTAATGGGTCAGGTGTTTATATCAAGACCGCAACCTTGATTATAATAATTGTTATCACCACCCGCGCAACCAATGTTCGTTTAATTATATAAATGTTCATTTCAATACCACTTCCCCATGTAATGTGGTGTCTGTTCAGTAATGACAGATTGGGCATGGTTAGTTGGAACTTTGGGTCTAAATGCATGCCATATGAGCTCCACCTAAAGGAAAAATTGACTAACCAAGTTACATTAGTTAGTATATAACTGAAAATTGTGTGTAGTGTAGTGTGCGGCAGGATAGCTCAGTGGTTAGAGCACCAGATTCCGAAGCAGACGTGCCCAGGTTCGTATCCTGTCCGCGGCAAATTCTGGCCAGTACATGATGAGTTCCCAATAAGGACGAAACCGGTCTACTGGATGAATTGCCTTTTCTACACTATACAATTCTTAGTTTATACTGACATATGTAAGTAATTAATGAGTAAGGTGCTTATATCAAATTCGCAAACCTGATTATAATAATTGTTATCACCGCCTGCGCTACCAATGGTCGTTTAACATAGCAAAGTTACCGTAAGTCACACGTATTGATGCATTTCGACCTTTCATGGTGATCACCAGATTACGACGGAAAACCGGCTAGCGGGGAACAAATCAAAATGAATATTAATGGAAAACAAAATTAGCTATCCGGCGCTCACACCTAGTAGTCTTGCACACATTGTACTTGACTGGAAATGTCGGCTGAACAATTTAAATGCTGTCACTAACTTGCATGTTTTGCTGTTTTCGTTACATGTTAATAAGCTATATAGTTGAACAACCGTTGGTTGTGCGACAGGTGATGATATTTCTTTGAGTATGGTCTGCGATCTTGATATTAACACTAATTTAATTGTACCTAACCCGTTTCGGAATGAGAGCAAGCGTGCCAAACGTGAAGGGCAGTTTTCGGCTGCTGCGGAAACTTTCACCACTGACATCTGGACAGATAATGCTTATCTAAGAGAAGGAAAACACGAAATACAAACCATCTCCATTAAAAATGGAGACCTAAAGATCTTTTACTGTCCGCAAATAATGATGAACGATATGAATTATATTACAGTGAAACATTAGTTACTATTGGCTTTTTTGTGGCTGTGCTTGATGATGATGATGATGCATCTGGTACATTCGTTTTCACCTATCTTATTACAATCAAGATAAAGAGCATTAAATACATTTTTAATATTGCGAGTGATGATAGATGGTTCGGAGCCAATGTTATCATAGTTTAAAGTGGCCTCCTACCCAAGGTAGACAAGCACCATTTGCACAGTTTCTGTGCCCAAGGCGCTAGTGGCCTAAGCTTCCTACAATGGTCGAAACTCGCTTATGCGTATTATTATCTGTAACTAAGCAATTAGTGATGATTTTCCCTTAGCATTTTTGCAGTTCGTATTTGTAACATAACCCATGCTTCTCGCGCGAAACCCTGGAATGTAAACAAATTCTACCATTGGCCCACTATGCGCAAGATTACGGAAGATCTCTCTCTCCCAGGCCTCCAGATTTCCATGTTGCTCGTAAATTTGACCACGGTTTCTTATAACGACATTTTCGTCTTCAGGCAAATTTTTATGATTAATTTTAAGTGTAATTCAGAATGCATTTCCTAAATAAACTGAAATGCAAATATTTTTATACGTGCCAAACAATGACTATTTATATAAATTCGCTTCACTGTTAAGATTGTGTTTTTTTATGAATTGGCCAAAATTAACCTCAATTTTTAAAATTCTATCTTACCATTCGCAACTGCCTAATGAATTTTTATTGATTTCCTGACTGGTATTCTTACTATCTGTTGCCGTGCAAATTTTTATCAAATACGCCATGTCTACAGTGATCACCAAAATTGAATGCAGTTTTTCTAAAAAAAAACTTGCATTTAGAGTACACAAGTCAGTTTTGGTAATTAGCTTTGCCAGTTGTAATTGCAGACAGAATTTTTGATAGGTCTTCTTTCGTTGTGAATAATCAACCTAGTTAGTGATTCGCTGTTATGTGACGTTGCTTGATTTTTTTCTTCTAATATATAGCCTATTTAGTAAAGATAGAACGTCAAGCTATTTTCTTTTAATATTTAAAAAAAAATTTTCTTTTTGTTCATGACAATTTTCGCTTCATTTCTGGCGTCCATATTAACGTGATTTGTTTTCTTTGGAGTCGTAACAACGCTGCAAATAGGTAGGGTTGAAGATTGTTTGAGAAGCAGGATCGAAATGTACTATACATTCGGAGATATTTTCATTCGAGGCTTGAGATGAACTAGTCCGTTGAGTTTCTTGGAAGAGGCCAATAATTAGCGTTTACCAGATGTTGAATATATTAGACGGTGCAGCTATCTAAAGTTTTTTTATATTAGCAGCATGATTCATGCTTTCCAACATCTCCTTCCAATATGGATTTAAGTTGTTTCGTGCAGAATTCGTGGATTTGCGCCTTACATTTTTGTATTGAAGTAAATTTCTTAAGTGTCTTAATTGAGTCAATGTAGAGAACTGCAACGCACTTGATAAGATCCAGTCATTTTTGCAACGTGCTGTGGATCTTGTACCGTACTTAGCTCTGTATGTCTGTGATTTTCTGAAATTGGCGCATTCATCCACTGAGGTGGCTTACTGTGAACGGAACAATATGCAATCCAAGAGATAAGCAGTTGTCGTTTGAACACCACGTGAGTAAGTGCACTATTTGCTGTTGGGAGGGTTTTTTCGAACTTAACAGTTAGTTTAGGCCCGCGAAGTTCATAATTTTATCACAATTCTCACAGAGTTCAGATAAGCTAACCCGGCCTCAAATGTGGCAATTAACATCATCCGTGAGGCAGTAGAAAATGTGCTAGTTGTCAGCCATTATCTAAACATCACGCTTCGATACCTCATTGGACTCAATTTGTTATTGTTGGAAATATCACATTTTGTTGTTGGATCAAGTAGTTGTATTGGAGCGTAGACTGAGGCCTCTATGGGATTTAGCGGGTATTCTTTGATGCCGACAACTAAGAGATTCAGGTTTCCAATAAACAACTGCCCTTCTAACCAATTTAATATAGGAAAATTATCATTTTAGCACTTTTGTCCACTGGTACACTAGGTTAGAGCCTATAATTATTTGAAACAACCGAAGTTTTGAATGTTTCTGTTTAAATCACGTAGTCGGACATCGGACAAACAGGCGAAGTTGAGCTTGTAATTTTGCAATGTGCGCTGGGTTTAAATCTGATTTCCGACGACCAAAATTGCTCAGAGATTATAATAGCCAATTACAACTTTTTTTCGGTTGTTTTGGTCGAATTTCAGCCATACTGTTTTTCACTCTGACCACAGGTCACGCCGTATTAGAAAAAGTTTCGAGTATAAAACAATTAAATCATGACGTGACTTTGGAATATTTTTCCAGTCCTGTTCCATAGGCTACTCGGACCGTAAATCGCGAGTGAGGCTCTGGTCTCTAAACAACCAATTAAAATAGATAAAGCAGCAAATGCTGGATGTTAAATACTTTGTGTTGCGGAGAACTAATAAATATGCAAGTATGTATTAGGTGAGTCGCCAGTAAGCACGAAACGAATGTGCATGAGATTATACTTTCCGTTCATGCTGCCTTTGGTTTATCCTTCTGGTCACAACTGAACTAATTTGTTATTAGGTTCGCAAAACCTAATACATACTTGCATATATATTAGCTCTTCGCAACAAACAGTATTTAACTGTAATATATTGAATTGTATGATGTCATGCTTACCGCGAAATTTGATAACTGATATCGATGAAGGCCAGAGTGTATGGTTTAACTGGAGTAACAGGTGTTCGGAAATTGTTGTAATTCTCAATTTGGGTGAACTTTAGCATAAATTTATATCCATCAGGTTGGTATCATGTACCGACTCGGAAACCATAGTGTTAGTATCCGGTACTCATCGATTTCAAAAAGGCATCAGTTACTACTACAATAGCCATAGTGTTAGTATCCTTTACAGACTCAGGTATATATATTATATAGTGTGAGTTAGCGTGGAAGTCGCATTGTCGTAGCCTTTATATGACGTTAGCTTCACTATTGCAGGTTTACACATTCGTCTAGGAGATTGTACCGTCCTATTATCCCACTTTCTTCACCCAATTATATAGTGGATAAAGGGCGTAATAACGGCTCCTACGGATGAGTCGCCAATAAGCACGAAACGGATGTGCACGAGGTTATACTTTCAGTTCATGCTGCCTTCGGCTTATCCTTCTGGTCACAACTGAACTAATTTGTTACTAGGTTCGCAACACCTAATACATACTTACAAATGCTTGAAGTTTCATCAAAATTTATTCCTAGGGTCGGTTTGAAAATGAGATGAGTACACCAGGCTTTGAGGTTTTAGTGTCATACTTTCCCGCCTCTTAAATGGTATTCCATCCAAGGCTGACGAGTGCCATCTCTTCAAAGCACCTCGCTTACAGGTACAACTAATGCCTTCACCTTGTTACCTGTTGGCAAGATTCGCCAAGTTTAGTTTGAAATCTAGACTTTGTTTGGCAGAGACTATTTTGGGCGCATTTCGCTGAAGTTTAAGACTTAGGTGCTCAAATCTAACTTCAGCTCAAGACTAAAAACCCATTTAAACCTGTGTACTTTAGTGGAAACAAGTTTAAGCACAAGTGTTTGGTCTGGCGATAAATATTTGTATGAAAATGCTTTTCAGTAATACTTTACTTCAAATAATGAATTTATCTTCGCTTCCTTTCTTCAAAGTTGTCGCATCAACGTCTGTTCGTTAATTAATAGCTGGTGTTTTCTGAGTGTTTTTTCTAAACTGAACAATGTCGCATATTACAGTTAAATACTGTTTGTTGCGAAGAACTATATATATATATATATATATATATATATATATATATATATATATATATATATAATTTGTTACTAGGTTCGCAAAACCTAATGTCGCATATTCACACACTTTGATTATTTGTATTTGTTGTTTTCAAACATGTTTAAAATAGAGGCCCGTAACCATGGCTACGGCTTATTCGACGCTGTTCTCAAGCGTCGTGAATACGCGGACTCGGCACGCAACATTCTCAGCGTTATGCAGCGTTTTCGGTTTCTGTTTCATCTACCCCACTCAATTCGCACCAATATTGAAAAGGTTACTGCTCTTTCATTCGTTTTGAAAGGCGTGTGAATTTTTCTTCGTGTCTGTTGAAAATAAGGAAGGGTTTTTATCCTTATCTAGTAGTTTTTGCTTTTTCATTTTTTAAATCTTGCAGTGCCTAATACCAATGCAACTAATCCCGCCCAAAACTAGGGAAATTTTATTGTTAGTTTTTTTACTTTCTCCGAAATCCTTGCATGTTATTATGGTCAATAGGGGCAAAACGTAATGGTTTGTCTTTAAAAAAAATTTGTACAATTGATCTGGTTTGCCAATTCCTCCAATAATTAAATTCTTCTACAGACACTCCATACGTGTATACATGAATAGACGAAGTTCAAAATCTTTCTTACGAGTATTTCCAGGAGAGTCCGCATTAAAAAGGTAGGAATTAAGCAGGCCATCTACGTAGACTCAGCTTTTCACACATTCAAACGTTATTTAGTGAGTGAAGGAACAATACTGCGTCATTATGTGGCCAATATTGCGAGTAGTGGTATTTGGCTACGAGATCCCTGGTCCATCTCTTTTGCGGTTTCAGATACCTACATTAGTTGCCTCGTTAGTCTGGCCTGTAGGATTTGTGAGTAATCTTCTCAAGCAGTACTATAAACAAAGCAGTGGGCATTCAAAATCAAGGTTTGATGATGACGAAACATAAACTGGCTTTTGATAAATTTCTGGCATTCAGTTGGGAATGATCTAAATAAAATTGATCAAATACACCAATTTACAAAGAATTCCAGGCGCTAATAACTATAATTACTCATCTACTAAATCTTCGCAGCAAAAAGAAAGACCGTCCAGAGGCGTCCTTAGTGTAATGAACTGTCGATTTAACAGTGTGACTTTGACCTTACCAATGACAACTCAATTGAACAAGTTGGAATGAATGGTACGACTTTGTGGAATACTACGACCATTTTCAAACCTTCCAGGAAGCCTCACAATTGTGCGAGCAAGAAAAAGGATTATTCATTAAAACAGACTTCAGGTAATGTAGCTATTTTGGCGGGAAGGCCATTATTAAGTATATATCACTAAAAAATCTAGCTTGACTTAGAAGCAAACGTAATTGAGTAGTCCATAATAGCAACAACGTTAGGCTGTTCATGTCAATATAACAATTCCGGGGGGGGGTGGAGGTTATGGTGTGCCTGAAGTTGGTCTATATGCACAAATTCCGGTCGAAATCCTGTCTTTACCTGATCTGCGCTTTGACTAACGCAGCTTTCATTGTTCCAGTAATTTTCTTTTTTCATAATATTTCGATCTACATTACCGTAGATCTTCATCAGATGCATTTCACGAAACAAATGAAGATCATCGGAAAAAGTGAGTGTCACATTGTTTGTGGATTGGCACCATAAAGGCATTTTAAAACTTATTTGTTCCAATTCTTCCCTCTAGATTGCGAGATTTGGCTCGTGTAGAGTCTTCTGAACCATTATATCATTATATTTAAAAACATTGTGTGGCCGATCTCTCATCGTCCAATCTGGACGGGTCACTTCGTTGTGTCTTGTGGCAAGATGTAAACTGGAATACTAGCAAAATTGAATTTATTGCGACCGTGTTAAGGCGAAGGTCAGGATTGGAAATCCTGATGCCGTTGTCGCAGCTGTTTAAACTGTAGTCCATCTGCCTAGAGCTCACTTTACTGCGCTCTATTCGCCCAGTTTAGTTTTGGTATATCAGGCAATCACAAGAATATCCTAATGCCGCTCAAGGATAGAGGACAAGTATTTATTTTTATTTGCCGGATGGTTGGTAAGTCATTACGACTTCAAGAACCAATTTACCTTTACGAAATCTAACATGCGTCTCACGAGACTTTAAAACTCCGTAGTGAAGTTAATATTTGACTGAAGTGAAGGATGACATAAAAGCATTACATTACTTCGCTGGTTCAGTCTCGCATTGGAACTGGAGAAGAAACGTCTTTGTCGTGGGTTGGGCCAGATTGAGATGCATTATGAAGTGTTCGAAGCAGTTATGATCTCCTGGGGACAATTAATAGGGATACTGTGTTTGTGCTGTACGTCAGCTACGAAAGACTGACTAGCTCGAGAGACAAGATCCTTCAAGATACGATTACCGATGGACAAACTATTCTTAGGCGCAAGCGGTACACGACTACGAACGAAGGATTCACATCGTGTTGATCTGGCAAGTGTTCTACTCCAGTGCGAAAAAAGTAGTATTCCAACTGCTCTCCAATTTACCTTGCAGCTCGTGTATATAAGCAGGATTGTTTAAGACAAACCGTCAAAACAGGCTCTAAGTTAGCACCATTCTTATTTCGTCTTCGACGAATATGCGACGATATTGGTCCCTTAGCATAATCCGGTATGTGCCTTCCACCACGAGGCTCGCAATTTTAGACTTATCTGCAGTAGCTCGACAAAACTCGGCACATTAGGCGAATTGGATTTCTACAGTGTGTCAGCGTATGCAATTCTGAACTTTTAGTTTCTGCATTAGTAATGGTTGAGCGTGAGCTTTAAATGTATGTGGGGTTGCACATTTCTAGTGGAAATCGATCGTTTTTTATTAATGCTTGTCCTAGATGGCCTGCCATCTGCCGCAAAAACCTGATGCTTTTTAAGGCACGAGAAATCACCTTTGTCCATTCGTCTAGTAGAAGCAGTCTCATCACGTGTAGGCGAGAAGCTGCACTGTGATGGTCAAATGCCATTGGATACACTGGCCATGAATGTTTTTTCAGTGTCAAGAAAATAAACATCGTATGTTGAAAGATATTTAATTTTATACTACGACTTAGCAAAAAATATCTGTTTGACTAACAAATTTCTCAGTTCTAGACACAGTAAAGTCGGTAAAAGTGTTGTACATATACGTAGTTGATAATGTGAAGTATTCCAATGTTTCACAAGCATTAGATTATTTTCGACTGGACGCGAATCAGCAGACCTAACAATTGTATTTTATTATCCAGCCAAACCGATTATCTATTGGACAAGCATCAGAAACAATTCAGTCAGACTGGCAGTACATTGAAGTTGAAACGGCTGTTCAGTGCTTGAAATTGCACAACTAGATGAAAGATTATTACTGAAATT
>JAQBSW010007480.1:0-40540 GCA_029291075.1 Eudiplozoon nipponicum | reverse complement strand
TATAGTGGTTAAAGGGCGTAATACCGGCTCCTACTGATGAGTCGCCAGTAAGCACGAAACGAATGTGCATGAGATTATACTTTCCGTTCATGCTGCCTTTGGTTTATCCTTCTGGTCACAACTGAACTAATTTGTTACTAGGTTCGCAAAACCTAATACATACTTGCATATATATTAGTTCTTCGCAACAAACAGTATTTAACTGTAAAATAAGAAGTTTTGTTTTTTGTGTGTGTGTGTGAGTGTGTGTCTGATAACTTTTATCGGGAAAGAAAGGAAGTGATAACAACTGCTTATTCATTTTGTTCTGTCTAATTTGATAGTGGCTGTTGAGGAGTACAAAGCTTTGACGGAGATAAATGAACTAAAATCGGCAAAAGTTGGCGTGGTCCATTCGCAACTCAGCGAAATTTCCAACAAGTTGGAAACTTTTGACAAAAAGAGTAAGTTAACTCCGATTGTGACTAAATTTTTTTTGTGAAACATAATTTGTAATGGCACTTTAAAAAATTTCTTGGCGCCAAAGGTTTGATTCCCTGCTCCTGGCAATCCATCTCGAAGTGCCGATAATTTTTTTTCGTTCGCTTTTTATTCCCCAATGCCTTCATGTCTTAATAGAATATATCCAAAGGAGCAAATATCCGACATAGATTAGCTGAAAAGTGCGCATAATCTTGGCTTAATTTAGCTTATTAAAGTATGAATGTTGCATGGTGTTTCTAGGGCGGAACACGTATTTCTTCAATGAATATCGCGAGTTTTTCTTCTATTTGTTTTGCTTTGATGGTTTTATGCTTCATTCGGTGTTTAACTTTGAACTTGTGTTTTTGTGCACATAGGCTTTATCCTCAAAGTATACAGACACAATTTCTCAGTTCTGATTACTCTATCGATGAAATGTTCTTTATCACGCCTTCCGCGTTCATGAATATTGAGTGTACAACTGTTTTTTAAACAAGATGTTTCTGTCATTTTTACATTGTTCCTTATTTGTTCTGATGTGCTATCCCGGTTAAAAGAAATGTTGCGTATTGTACTGAATGATCAGTGATTGCTCGGTTAGTATTAACAGTTCCTAAAACAAACGTTGCGAACGTGAACTGAAAACCAATCCAATTGTCGCACAACGAATATTATATCATGTCAGTGGAACTTCTTTACATTAGCGTTGGTTGCGAGTTTGATATAACGAGACGGGCAGAAAGCACATTATTTTCTCATTTACAAACTGGCGCTACACTGCCGTATATCTACGAAAAATAGATTTGATTTCCTATAATTAAATGATCATTATTTTTTTAAATCAAAGTTGCGATCTTGATATGAACACAATTCCCATTATATATATATATATATATCGTCAGTATAAACTAAGCATTATGTAATGCTATATAGGCTCCACCTGAAGGAAAGGCTCTCAGAATAAAGAGCATTAGTTATTATATAACTGAAAATTTTTTGTAGCATGTGGCATGAAGGCTCAGAGGCTCGAGTCGCAGACTTCAAATTAGACGTGTCCAAGGTCGAGCTCTGTATGCGGCAAATTCTGGACGGTAATTGAAGTGGATTGAATATGGATGAAATTGTTCTACTTAATGAATTTCCTTTTCTGCAATACACGTTTCTCAGTTTATACTACATTATGTATGGGACTGGTATTTGTACTAAGATCAAAACCTTGATTTAAATAAATAATTGTTAGGCATTGTTTAAATAAAGTTAATTGTTGTTAGTCTCAACGCTGGAAACTGTTTCATTAAAAAGTCTATTGATGTTAAACATGATGCACTGTAGCCAGGTGGACGCATACATCTCAAGCAAATTAAATTTATAAAAACCAGTTTCGCAAGAAAAGTTTAATTTTTTTAAGAACGTAAAACATGCGGTAATAGCTCACGTGCAATCACCATAACAACTTGAGTTATGTATTTAAGCAATCATTAATTGCGTAAGTATGGATAAAGTTTTTTAACCAATCGTACAACATAGCAAGACTAACATCAGTGGCACGTTCTGACGCGTATTGGCCTTCTATGGTCATTAACAGTGGCACGATGGCATGTTGATTAACAGGGATTGAACCGAAATGCGTATATAAGGCATGGATGGTTAAATATACGACCCTCATCCATAGTAGCTTCACATAGATTTTACTTGACTAGAAGTTCCGGCTGAGCAAAGTCTATATAGTCACGGGCATAACCATTTTTGCAGATTTCGCAGTTTGATCCTCTTATATTAGTAGGCCGTCGTGTCATAATTATGACCATGGATGGTCGAATCGCGTCAGCACATGCGATTGGTTAAAGGGAATTCTAGTAAAAAGGACCTAATGTACGAAATTGGGCAGTATTCATAATCTAACATTACGAACATCAATAAACCGAAAATAGTATTCTGTTTATACACGAATAAAATAAATAAACATAATTCGTGCTACGAGAAAGAATGTTAAACTGAAAATAGTGTTCCGTATATATAAGGAAAAAGTTGCTCTGAACATAGCCGTGCTATATATATATATATATATATATATATATATATATATATATATATATATATATATATATATATATAATAATATATAATATATAAATCTGGCGTAAATGTGCAGTGCAGGGAGCGCTAAGTTCGACAGAAAATAAAAGAGTACCACCTAGTGTTACGGCTCATTTGTATAAAGAAAGAACTAAGCTATGTATATATATATATATACTCGTTAATGAGCATGCCGTGGTGTTTTGATGGAAGCATTGGAAAGTTCAAATGCGCCAGTAAATACAATAAACAATGGTTTTCTGTTGTTCAGTTATTTAAACAACAGGATTGTTTATTTCAAGTAAAAAAATTAATTTAAATAAATAAATGCTATCATTACTTTTGTAACCATGACTTTCTTAAGCAGACAATGATTTAAATTTCTTCTGTTTGAGTAACCAGTTTATAACGCGTGGTATTATTTAAACTTTTGCTTATTTATCCTCTGTAGTATCGGCATTTGCGGAGAAGTTTGACATTCTTGATTGTTTAGAGCGGCAATTGTGCACACTTGAGAGCAATGCACAGAGAATAGAACAGGCAACTGTTATGCTGGGTAGGTATTATCCTTTTTGGTGGCATTATCAACTTATCATGTGGTAGGCGAAAAATAATGATTGCTAATTTAAACACGTAACGCTGGATCGAACAACCATTGCAGCATAGCAAACTTCCGCTTCGCCAATCTTATGCACATTTTTATTTCGACGATAGGTCGCGCTCAACATCGTCAGTGTATTTTTGTCACCCATTTGCTTTGAACCAAAATGAATTTATTTCTCTTTTGATCCATTTCATTTTAAAAATCTTATTCATAAAAGAATGAAATCGATTGGCTTGCGGCTCCTATATTGTGCTCGTAATGAAGTAGAATATTACCTTGATAAGAGTGAGATGAAATCCTGGGTTCATTTATTATTCACACTTTTTAGATTCTGCCGTGCAAACAATTAACTTGCTTCTTTAAATCAAGTTTGCGAGCTTGAAGTAAACACCAATCCCATTGTATTTAACCAGTCATCGAACAACTTAACAAAACTGCCGCCAGCCGCAACGCACTGACGCGTTTCGACCTTCCTTGATCATCATCAGAGTACGACGGTGAGGGGACACCACTTGTACAAAATTCCCAAGAAACTCCAGGAGCCGGCTTATCCTCCAAAAGGAGTCAGCCGCAGTAAAGTAAGTAAAATACGACGGCAAACAGACTAGCGAGGATCAAACCGCATTGAATATATATGGAAATCAAATTTAGATATGCGGCTCTCACCTCTAGCAGTCTTGCATACATTGAACTTGACTGGAAATGTCGGCTGCGCAATTTCTATGAAGTCACGAACATTAACTGTTTGCAGCTTTCGCCACATATACATATATAGTCAATACAGTTTAACAATAATTGATTGCGCGGGTTGTGGTAACAATTCTTTATATTTAAAGAATTGTTACCACCACCTGCTCAATCAATTATTGTTAAATTAACTTGCTTTCCAATCTCTCGCAAACGATAAAATACTGTATGACTGCCAAAAAGGAATTCATTAATGTGGTTGCATTCAATTTTTGCATGTTTTGCACATGAAGAACTATAAATAACACAACCGCAATTTTTTAAATCGTTTCCAGTTGCTTGTACTGAAGCGTTTCAACATGTCTTAAGAATCACTAGAGCGTGGCGGAAAACTGACTTACAGTGAACTAAGCGCAGACGATCGGAGAGATGAGCTTTGCCTCTTCTCTCTAGCCGTTATTCACGTAATTGATCTGACTAGAAAAGTGGTTACAAAATGTCTATGTATATATCACTTACTGTTTTAATCTGAACATTTGTAGTTCTACCGTGTGTGGACGAATATCACGGATGGTTGAAACGTGTAAGCATGTGTATTGGGCGATTTCTTTAATATGATGTGCGCTGGAGTACCTATTTATGAGACTGCAGTTCATTAAATCCCGCATGTTTTACTCAAAATGCTCTTGGCAACACTCCATCGGTGATTTATTGTTGAGCAACGACACTTGTTTCGCGACCTGTGTAGTGATATGTATATATTGGCTTTTTAACACTACATAAATTAAGGTCCGAATAAGAATTATAGAAAAATAATGGAACTTTATTCTCACTTTTCAGTGCGAATATGGCTTATTTCTTATCCACTTCGTCTGTACTCGCGGAATTTTCCACGAATTCGTTGCTTTATATGCCGTTGCTATTTGGTGGATTAGAGGTTCGTAAATATGAAGTTCCTAAGTCAGTTTGCATTTTGTGTATTTCTTACACTCATGGAAGACTTAAAGGAGACCTTTCCAAATAATACATAGAAGGAAAAATTCCATGAAGAACAAATGCTGTGACATATAAACTTGCTGTAGAATATCATTTAAAGTAAAAGAATGGATATATATATATATATATATATATATATATATATATATATATCGTTGCGATTTTCACCATTGTTTGAAATACAAGAACACAATAACTTACTCCATGCAATAACATTTATTAATAAATCTTATTTCTACCAGTATCTACAGCCATTGTTCTGGATTCGTTAGTATATTCGTTCATCCAATCCTAACTGTACATTTGTCGTAACCAATCCCCTCTTCGTTATGTTAGTCTTTGTTTTGCGCAATTTAGACCACTCCTTTTTCTTGACGTCACTTGGTGTGTCATCGCTTTCATTGTAATTGCGTTCGTGATTGATGGGTGTGTCGTATTTTGCGAAACGTTGGCTATTTTTGTAGGCCAGTCAGTTATGTCTTTGTTCCAGTCCAATTTAATTTCTTTTTGAATTATTTTCTGCACGTTTAAGCAGGGCTTCAGCTTATTAATTGCAATAACTTCAAAATCCACAAGAGGCTCGAAACTAGAATAAATCAGCATCTCTCTCAAAAACTATTAAAGAGGAGTGCAGTTCCTGCAGAAAAATCAGCAATTTGCGAGCATGTACTACTCAAAGGTCATGCTGTTAGTAGTAACAATTTTTCAGTTCTGTACAAGGCAAAAACAGAAAAAATGCTTCTGGCTTTTGAAGCTATTGCAATTAATAAGCTGTTGCCTTGCTTAAACGTGCAGAAAATAATTCAAAAATAAATTAAATTAGACTGGAACAAAGACATAACTGGTAGGCCTTCAAAAATAACCAACGTTTCACAAAATACGACACACTCATCAATTACGGACGCAGTTACAATGAAAGCGATGACACACCAAATGACGTTACGCAAAAGGAGTGGTCTAAATTACGCTAAACAAGGACTAACATAAAGAAGAGGGTGTTGGTTATGATAAATGTACAGTTGGGATTGGATGAACGAATATACTAACGAATCCAGAACAATGGCTGTAGATACTAGTAGAAATAACATTTATTAATATATATATATATATATATATATATATATATATATATATATATATATATATCCTTGTATTTGGCATCAGCATCGCATTTTATCAGATTTGCATGTCCTTAAGAAAAATTGCAAATTGTCAATACATATGTATGTACCACCTGTACAAATAATACTTATCAAGTTAAGAAAAGCAATGAACGCGTCCCATCTGTCTTTCTTTCTTTGTAAAAATAATGTAAGTTTGGCCGCCAGAGTTACATATGTATGTTATAGAATAAACATCCAGAAAATATAAAAGTAAGATAATATGTTAGAAATTTGGGTCGCCCTAATTTGGCTATTCTTCTATAGTAAAGTGCTTACTCGTTACCACTTCGGAGTTGGCCAGTAAACATGGGAAAGCTGGAGGCCCCGATATTCTGCTTCCTACCTTGTTTGAAGATTGTGACGTCACAATGTTCTGGTCAATGACTATTTTTTCGTTCTATTTGGAATAAGGAGACCGCGTCAGCTTCTTGGAGTCAGCCCATCACCATTATTTTCTTCAAAAAGGCAATCATAATTAGTGTGATAGCCATCTTGCTAGGAGCCTGACTCAAGTTGTATCTAGTTTATTTGATGCCATGTCAGCGCTTCGCGTGAATTACATATTAGTGAAGAATAAGCTGGATTCCGGTCAGGCCGATGTTGTATAATAATACTCGAGCAGCGATATGTTTATTGCTGTACAAAAATATCCGTTCAACTAGAATTCAAGGCTGCATTTGACTCTGTAGATTGAGACGTTCTATTCGATTTTCTGCTGAATTGGTATTCCAACTAAATTAGTACATTGTATACGTACACTCTACGAAAACCTCTTTGGTCACGTCATAGTCTACAATAAATTAACGCACAGCGTTAATTCCAGAAGTGGCGTTCAACAAGAATATAGAGTTTCTTCATTTAAAACAAAATTTGTAATATGCCATTATGAGTTATACTCTTCCATACGTCCAGGATACAGGTGTCAAAATTCTCTGCGACAGTAGATTAGTCAATTGATGGTGTATTATTATTCGACAACCGAGATACGTCTCAGGCCGCCTTGAATAAATTAACAGTCGTCGTTCCGTCTTCTCATATGATACTCGCACTCTCTAAACGTAAGAGTATTCTACAAGTTAGCCCATCACGTACTTCAAATCTGCTGCTTCAAGTTGGTATGAACTAAGTTGTCAGATTTACCTATCTTGTTAGCCGCATTATTAAATCAGACGAAATGAGCGACGAGGTGAATTTGAGAATCGCGAAAGCTATAAAAGCTTTTTCCAGCCTTCGCAGTTTATGGAGAAAAAAGATTGCCTGGCTTTAAATTGAAGGTAATCTGTACTGTGCATCTGTACGTGCAGTTTCGTCTTTCACTATTGAAACTGGGTCCTTTACATTTGAAGATCCATCCTTTTTTAAAAGCATGGCTCTTGTAGGGTACCAACAACGGATAAACACCACAGACACTGTTAGACGTATTTTCGGATCGTCTAGCACGTTCTCTTCGTTAAACAAACAAATAAGCCTCCAATTTAAACAATAATTGATTGCGCGGATGGTGGTAACAATTCTTTAAATCAAGTTTGCGAGCTTGAAATAAACACCAATCCCATTGTATTTAACCAGTCATCGAACAACTTAACAAAACTACCGCCAGCCGCAACGCACTGACGCGTTTCGACCTTCCTTGATCATCATCAGAGTACGACGGCAAACAGACTAGCGAGGATCAAACCGCATTGAATATATATGGAAATCAAATTTAGATTTGCGGCTCTCACCTCTAGCAGTCTTGCATACATTGAACTTGACTGGAGTTGCGCTGATTCTCTCACGTTTAGCGTATGCCTCCATTTCGATTGCTCCGTAGAGCACTATGCTCTTGTCTGGACCCAGATTGGCGCAAGAAACTAGGTAGAGAGAATTTGACAGGGCAGAAACAGTGAAAGTCAACTACGTCCAAATTGGGTAGTATGAGACCCACTTGTCTGCCCGGATGTAGCCCATCTGTGTGTGTGTCATAATTCTTGGTAGGAAAGCCGTGTGCGGTATGACATCAAGTAGAGCTCAGTGGCGATATTGCTGCAGATTGATAGAACAGGATGCGTCGTTTATGTGTGTTGCCCAGGCAGGTTTATCCACCTGGCCTAGATCACCTCCAACATAAATCACTCTCTGATCTGCGTTTTGACTAACGCAGATTTTATTGTTCCAGTAGTTTTCTTTCTTTAACGAAATATTTCGCCTACCTTTATCGGTAGCCTTCTTCAGTTGGTCCATCCTAGCAAGTTTAACAAATGAAACTAATGAACCAAGCAAGTTTCGTTTGTTAAACTACCGATAAGTGTAGCCGAAATATTTTGTTAAAGAAAGAAAACTAGTGGAACAATATAAGCTGCGTTAGTCAAAACGCAAATCAGGCAATTTCAATTAATTCAGTTTCGCAAAAACAATTTTCGATCATAAATCACTCTCCTTTAATAAGTTTTGTGTCTTAAATTATTTTTAACTTTTTTATTATTTATTGAAAATGTTAAAATTAGCTTTGTTCGTCCTCATGGTTATGTTGCATTGAAGCGCCAGTTATTAAATGCTGCTGCATTGCTGCATGTAATGCTCATGATCATGATAATGCTTACTTTAACCAATAGCAGTTGCCTCATTCAATTAAACTGTTTGGTAAATACGTTCATCACCACGTGAAGTTATTTTTTTTTCTTTCAGAAAATGTTTATGCAGAACGTGGGACCTAATTCGGAACACCAATCGGAAGCATGAAGCTGTTAATTATTTTGCCAATTCGACTTTACTGTGATTTATTGTAAATTTACTATCTGGCTAAAATAATTTTGTTGCTTGACATGGTTTTACGCACGATAAACATGTTAAATTCCGATTTGATTCTCTGCAACATCCCCTACATTGCATTACTAAGTCAAAAAAAAATTATGACTAGGTAAACAGGTTGTATTGGTACATAGTGTTGGTACTCTGCACTAACTCGGCAACCAGTCTTCGTAGCCTTTACAGTCTCGTTGTATATTATATACAATGAGTTGGCTTTGGTGCCGGATTGAATGAGTATTGTTTTTGCGAACCTGGATTAATTGAAATTACCTGCGTTTTGACTAACGCAGCCTTCATTGTTCCAGTAGTTTTCTTTTGTCTGACGCGTGCAAAAGGTAAATTAATGTCTATTGACTGCAATTTCATTTAGATGTACGTACATGTGTATCAATTATATTTTAAAGAAGTTTTTAGTTACACATACACATACACATGCACATGCGTGGCGTGCGCCTATTTAATGGTATGCCAATAACTGTTATCAACTTGTCTATCTTGAGTGCAACCCTAGTAGTTTGAATTGAAATTTAACATGCTCATTGGTCTTTCGGACTTCTAGTTTTATCCCTCATGGCATGTTTTTATGACGAGTGTTTCTGAATTATTGGTCTCATCCCACCAGAAAGTGGGGGCCATCTCAGTTACGTGTAAAACGAATAGTTAACGCATGGAAATGTTCATTTCTTATTCAGCCACTCTAGTCTCACTTAGTTAGATGAAAATAACAGTTACGGAAATGCAAACCACACTCACACACGTGTGACACGCGAATATCTAGTGAAAGGTCAGTCTGAAGAATAAATAACATGACTAAAGGAAATATCGCGCTTGATTCATTAGTTTCATTTGTTAAACTTGTGAGGATGGACCAACTGAAGAAGGCTACCGATAAAGGTAGCCGAAATATCTTCGGAAAAGAAAACTACTGGAACAATGATAAAGGATCGCCTTATCTGCTGAGCTGTGCTGGGTGGATAAGCGAAAACTGGCTATTGCAGGCAACTCTATCTCCGATTCTGCCTCCTTTCTTTCCCCTTCCTCTTCTCAATCTAATAATAACGCTCTTTTAGATACTATGAATGTGTGAACATTAAAAAAAACTTGGACAGCAAGAATCTCTTGCTCGTACGTTGGATAAATTAGAAATCGACATATGTTGCGTATCTGAAACCAGAATACAGGATCCTATGTGCATTATAGAACTGGTTGCACCACCCCTATTTACGCGTTATTGGCTTCGAATATCTGGTTCCACAGAGTTCTCTGAAGCCGCTAAATGGGGCTTTGGTATTGCCCTTAGGCGCAAGCTGAAGCTTGCTTAATTGAATGGATCCTTTTAAATAGTAGATTGTGTGCGACACGTTTAAGTACATCTACTAAAATCAAAGCAAAAACCGTTACCATCTTTGTCTCTTCGTTGTATCTGCATATGCTCCTACCGATTGCAGCACAGAAGAAAGCAAGGACGCTTTTTACTCCGAATTAAGCTCCTAAATAAGTAAAGCACGAAGTTCGGATATAGTCCTGGTTATGGGTAACATGAATGCTCAAGTTTGGCGCTTAAGTAACATAGAATTTCATTTGGGCGGAAGATAACTCTATGCTCGACTCGCAACGATAATGGTGAACGGCTTATGGATAGCTGCGCTGAACATAGACTATATTTAAGTAGTACAAATTTCAGACGTAGTGTTGGACGTTGTGCTACATGGCGTCCTCCAGCACCCGGACAACGGTGGACTCAAATAGATCATGTAACAATTAGTTATAGATGGCGTGGTTGCATCCAGGATTGTCGCTCTTTTTGGAACACTTATGTCGACTCGGACCATGCACTTATCCGTTGTAGATTTGCTCTAAAATTTTCCGGGAAAATAATTAAGAATAAACCTCAAATTGATGTAGGCAAACTCGAACAACCGTCCATCCGACAAAACTATGAAAATATTCTAAAGGCTAATCTAGACTGGTCTGAATAGCGAAAATCCGAATATACTTTGGTCCAAGATAAGTTCCACTATGCACAATGCAGGTACTACTGTATGTGGCATTGCAGGCCCCGTAGAAATAATCACTGGCTCTCTGTAAAATCTATGGAGATACTTGAACGAAGGCGCCAAATTCCACCTGGCTCGACTCATAATAATACCCGTCACAATATAAGACGCCAACTTAAGCGAGTCTAAAAGTCGATCTCGAAAAATTTTGGACCAGAAAGGTTGAAGAAATGGAAGCAGCTTTCGCGTCAGGTAATAGTCGCTGTTTGTTCCAAATTATCCGCGCAACAGGTCCGAGAAAATTAAAACTTAGTGAAACTATAAATGATAGTAACAAAGATTTAATAACCGATAAAATAAGTCGTCTTGACAGGTGGGCAGAAAACTTTAGAGATCAATTTTCTTGGCCACCCGCGTCAGTTCCGATTCCCGAAAGCATTTCTGCATCAACAGTGTGGAATGTTAGTCCCGAAGAACCATCCGAGTTAGAAGTACGCGATGCAATCCTATCTCTTAAACGCCGCAAAGCTGCAGGCCCCGATGATTTTATTCCAGGATTGCTTAAGGATGGTGGCGATATAATTTCAGGAGCGTTCATACCTAATGGAATGAGGAAACCGTACCACTTGACTGGAATAAGTCGACCATCATTCCCATCTTCAAAGAAGGCAATCGTAATTCGTGCGAAAACCATCGTGATATAAGTTTGACTCCGGTCGTATAAAGGTAATTTGCTCGATTATCCTACGTCGTCTTAGCGCTTCACGTGAATCACATACAAGAGAAGGACAGGCCGGATTCCGCGCAGGACGAGGTTGTATAGATAATATTTTAACGTTAAGGCAAGTTCTCGACCAGAGACATTTATATCACCGTCCCACAATAGCCGTCTTTCTAGACTTCAAGGGTGCATTTGATTCGGTGGATCGCAATGTTTTATTCCATATCTTGTCGAAAAGCGGTGTGCCCACTAAATTTGTCATATTATACGAGCTCTCTACACAAATACTTCTGGTCGCGTTAAGGTCTACAACGAATTAACGGAAAACTTTACAACCAGCAGTGGTGTTCGTCAAGGTTGTCCACTTTCCCCATTTTTGTTTAATTTTGTAATCGATGTTATTATGAACACACATTCAGGACGCTGGAGTTGAAGTTCTCCCGGGAGATAAACTAGTCGATCTTGACTATGCGGACCATATCGTACTATTATTCGACAATCAGGATGCTGCCCAGGCCACCTTGAATAGATTAACAGACGTTGTTCCGCCTTTCGGTATGAAATTCGCACCCTCTAAATGTAAGATACTGTTACAGGATCACCCACCACTCACTCGAACTTTGCGACTGCAGAATGAAGATCTATACATAGTCGACAGGTTTACATATCTTGGGAGCTCTATCAATAAGGTAGGCAATATGACCGAAGAGGTGTGAATACGGATCGCGAAAGCTAGACTAGCTTTCTCGAACCTTCATCATTTTTGGAGAAACGTGAATATTTCACTTTGCCTAAAAGGTCGTGTTTAAAATGCATCTGTACGCGCAGTCTTACTATACGCTAGTGAAACTTGGCCTCTTAGAGTTGATGATTTGAGAGGCTTACAGGCATTTGATCATCGTTGTTTGAGAAGTATAGCACATGTTGATTACCAACAAAGAATAAATACCTTTGACATCCGTAGACGTATTTTTGGATCTGACAATAAGTGGTCGTCGTTATAAAAACAAATAAGGCTCCATCAACATCGCTGGCTCGGTCACGTTTTGCGTATGCCCTCATTTCGATTGTCCAGTTGAGCTCTGTTCTCTCATCCAGCACCAAATTGGCGTAAGAAGCAAGGTGGGCAGATTTTGACATGGCAGAAATAATTGAAATCACTTACATCCAAATTGGGTATTATAGGACCCACTCGTCTGCCGGGATGGGGTCCTCGTGCGCATCACAGTTCTTGGTTAGAAACCCTTAGCGATATTGCATCGAATCGAGCTCAGTGGCGATCTTGCTGCAGATGTCTAGTAGAATCATCTTCGTAACTTTATTTTCTTAGTATGGTAAAGCTAGCTGAGAGATTTGGTTTGTTTATGACGTGATACAGTGAAATCCGCAAGGAAGCTGTATTGCTAATGTCGCCTTTCCCGAATGCTAACTTGGCCATAATGGTGTTGTTGAGAGGTTTAGTTTGCCTCATTTCTGTGAGTTATCCCGATAAATTTACTCATAATAGCAAGGTATTTCTTCGCTCTGCCTGTCTCTCTCTCTCTTTCCGGTAAATCTCACTAATAATTTGTCTAAATTCATTTTTTCACTCCTTATGGTTATATGGCAGTGAAACATTAGTCACTTTTGACTTTTTTGTGGCTGGACATGATGATGATGATTCTTCAACTCGAAGAAGCCAACTTAAATTTATGCATGATGCAGGGTGAGTGATTTTCAAGAGCTCCCAACAGATTACACATTTTAACCCACTTACGAATTTGTAAGATACTTATTAGCAATTTACCTAATGTACGCATGCAATCTTTAAACACGCGTACTAATAACTATGATTGTTTCTTCTAATTTACTTTATTAAAAATGATAATAATGATGAAAAGCAGCGGAATACATTACACCTTTCGGTAAATAATATTTAAATATTCCTTGTTGCAAGGTAATACATATTGTATTATGCATCACATAGAACCAGAAGGATAAACATCCTTCGATTCATAGGCGCCGGAATTATACTCCAATCGCATTGTAGTTTTGGTAATATCACACGGGTCAATATGGTTTCAATATAACTCATTCTCTCTCTCTCATAAATATATATATATATATACTACTCCAGCAAATCCTTATATGCTTTGGCCTTGATCGAAATATAACACATTTTAATCAATTAAAGAAAGACTAGTTGTATATTCATTGTTGTGGCGAGCTAATAGATGCAATTATGTATTAGGTGCTGCAAACCTAATAAAAAATTAGCCAAAAAGAACCAAAAGTGTATACCAAAGTAGTTATGAGCAGAAGGTATAATCTCATGCACACATGCGTTTCGTGATTCCTGACCAATCAGCAGTGGGACCTGGCACTACGCTGTAAAGCCCAAGAAATGTGGGCCAGTTGGACGATGCAATCTCACATTCGTTTGTGCATTCAAGCAGTAGTAGAATCACTTTCGTCTAAAGCCTTCAGAAAAGTAACTTCAAAGTCAACTCACTATATGTAATATATACCACACCTATAAAGGATATCAAAACTGTGATTTTAGATATCAGCAAATTTCATTGAATTTGAGAATAAGAAACCTTGTGTACGTCTGTTACTCAAACAGAAGCCTAACATCCCGGCCTCAGTCGACATTCTCTTGGTAACCTTGGTACAATTTAATTAGACATGTAGTAGCAACAGTTTAGTTGTCTTTTTACAACAATTGGCCCTGATATATTCAAAGAAATGGTTTTTTAACTGAAATATTTTTCAAATCATGGAAAAAATACAAAATAATTCAAGAAAGACGGTCAGAAAATCTCTTTAAGGTTTTAATATGCTTCGACTTTACAAATTCTGTTCAAAATTCCAATTTCTTTTCATAGTATAAATCGACCGGAGATCAAACTATTTTGAAATAATAATTTCTAGAACTTAGTATTCATAGTGCTTCATTTATACAAAATATAAGTTTTCGAACTTTGACAATAAATTACATTTGATGAAAAAAATACATTTTCTGATCTTCCGGAAGAAATGGTACCAAACGTTTTATACTTTTAAATACAATAATCGATTATTCACATGAGCATACTATAGATAATAATCCTTTATCCTACGTAAAGACATCTCGTAAATTTAGCATACTTAATACACATAACACTTATTGCGCGATATTATTTTTTGCAGTAGTGCTTCCGCTTCATCTTAGTTAATGATTTACTGGAGAAATACAACAAAAATTGATTTTTCTTAATAAAAAAATACACAAACTATACATCAGTATGAAATGTTCAGAAAGAGGAAACGTAAATAACCAGTTTTGTATGGAGCCTGGAAAGCCCAATTGGTAATGCCAGTTGATAAGCAAATTATTTATGTTTGCTTCCAAATAGGGAGGCATATTAACAAACCTAGCCTCAATTAAAATTGAAAAGCGCATTATTGGCACGTCGCTTTTTCCACAGAAGAAAACAGGTTTACTTATTGACATACGTGCAAAATGGGCCTAGTTACGATTCTTCTTTATGAAGATGTTCGATGTGACTATACTTCGTGTACTTTTTGCTGTGGACTATGCCCTCTGTTGAAACAAAATCATTTATTTATTTCTCCAGTAAAGCAGTTGGTAAGTTAAACCAAAATCACTACAATGAATATGCAAATATTACATTAATATGTTTATGTGAAAATACGTGTTTTGTGCAACTGAAGAGACATTTCTGCCACTAATCTCACCGAAAAATCTGTAGATGACAGTGAAGTTCAAATAAATGAAATGTGACACTGAAATGAAAACAATGACATCTCAAGCATAATAAAGAATAACCAACCGAAAACTATCCTCAATACTCAATTTAGACAATATATATATATATATATATATATATATATATATATATATATATATGAAATTGACTGAACAAAGATAGACAAATGTGCCTTCGCATAAGAATGCACAGTAGATACGGAATGAAGTGATCAAAGCAATAAATTTACGAATAAGACGTTATTAATAGCGAGGTTTGAATATACCGGGATAACAGTCAAATTGCAGGCCGAACAAATTTTCTCCATTACATTATTTACGTCAACGAGAAACTCAGCTCCGTTCAGAAAATAAAGGCAAGATAGCCAAATTGCACTATAAAAATATAAAATTCAAACGTGTGTATTTTCACATAAAATTATAGACGCATCCCAACTGCAAGTTAGACTAATTATTTCTTGAAAAATTACAACTTTAAAATAGACCATTTCAAGTGCAAAAATAGCGAGCTTAAAAATAAACTCAGTAAGGTTCGTTCAGCGTGAATACCAGAAATAATTTCATAAAAGCTCAGCTGCATAAGAGAAATAGACAGCCAATTAATCCGCTATCATTGCTCACAAGTACATTAAAAAAATACCAAACGAAGTTCTCAAGAACGAGCTGAAACCGCAAACTATTATTGCGGGACAATTTATAGCACTCGTAGGTTGGTGAAGACGTGATTCCTTTGCATTTCCAGGCGTACAGCAAGGTTGTTGCGCCGATTTATGTGTTCTCACTGGTTCTGTCTTTCCTAAGATTTACACGCTATTCTTGTCCATAGAAAATGGTGTAGTACCCAGTTTGTCCAAATTTTCATCTACGTTTCGGGGCGTCTTTCTTCGCCCTATCGTCAGGAAATTAACACAATACTCACAGAAAGAAACAACTTGTGGTCAATATGGTATCCTCATTCAAGTCAGATCTATTTACATTTATTTTACTTACTAAAGGTTTTGTATGCCCAGATATCCCGTTTTAATAACTATTCACCTATACTCGTATGCATACGCGAATATACCCCACCCCCCCAACACAGCTATAAACAAATATGTGTGTACACTTATCATAAACGACTGCTATAGAATAAATATAAGAAAATCGTATTCATTGACATAAACGTCTGTCCGTGATGTCACGCTTTTCTAATTAATTTTGTAGACGCGTGTTATAATCAAACAAACTTTCTTTTCCAGTGCATTGTAGGAATACAAAAACATTAAGCGAGCGCGCCACGAAGTTACCACAAAATGTAGTTTTAATTGGAACAAGTACGCCTTATGCCATTGGTTGGCTTCATAAAATAGCTAAATATAAAATATCGATTCAGCAAAACGACTGCCGTTATTCGAAGGGCTAGCTAGAATAACAGGCTACTAAACAATTCCAACGGGTTCAGTAAACCGAACTTTTCTAATGGAACAATTAGAGTTTTGCTGGTGGAAGAAATTATTTCGATTTGAAGACCTGTTTCTTTTCAACTATTGAAAAATGTAAATACAGCAGCTAATTTCGAGTTTGATACGTAAAGCTTTCTTGGTAGAGCAAAAAAGAAGTATATAACACGTAAAATACAACCGCATAAAAAAAATAGAATCAAGATTTGGATGGCGCCATGGGCAAAGCGGAAAGTGTTTTTCCTGAATAAAACACTTGTCGGTAGTTGCAAAAAAAATATAATAAAAAATAGGGAAGGTTATTTAAGATAGAGGTACGAAAATAAAAATAGGCTACTATCTTGGACAGGCAAATCGGCGCATTTTCAGTATAGTGGGAGAGCGATAATTCATATGCAAGAATCAAGTGTCGTCGTATCAAACCGACACGAATATCTTTTTAATTCACGTTAAAATGGCGTCTAAATGCAAAAAAACCACAATCTTTAAATAAAATCTGTGCAATTAGGATTTTATATGAATTTCAATTTGTGTTCATATTTTTGGTAGAATTTTAAACTATTAGGAATTAAAAAGATTTGCAGACGGATATACAATAAGTTACGATAGAATCTCAAAAAACACCAACTTTTTACCTTTCTTTAATAATTATTTACTACATTAATTATTTTAAGCACTCGTAATGCGTTGGCTGGGAAATTAAATTAGAACTCGCACTTTTGGAAAAGTTTTCATGTCGAGAAAAATTATGCTAGGTAATCAAATGAATAGCTAAATTTATCAAATAAAAAACTGAAGACCAACCATGAAATTACAAAACACCATTAGCTGCTGCTCAATAAAATTATCACGCGTATCGGCCACACGTAGCACCATGCAATAATTATTAAAGAAGCACACAAATGCATTTGGAGCAACAAACGTTTTTCGCTTTACATTAGTTCAGACCATATGCTCTGAACATAAGATCAAATACACAATTGGCGCATTTCACGTTCATTTTTTGTCGTAATTTAAAATTAAAGTAATGCAAAAGATAACACCTATGAGGAGTACTCATATAGACTCCAAAATATTGCAGACATTCCTGCTCTTCTTGCCCAACGCAGTGTGAGACCGCGCATTAAACCCGTCAAACCATCAGCGTGCACAATTTTCTTTACGACCGCCATGGTAGAACGGCTATCTAGAGAACTACTTTTGCTGGCTGTCACATCTGTTAGGCATGTAACGAACAAAAATTAATAAAAATGCATAATTCAATTAAAAAAATACTCTGACAAGCGAAACTCACAGAAAAAAACATTTACACGGATAAACCACACCAATTTAAGAAATCTCAAAAAAATCAATAGCGATTATTTCAAGTCAATAGCTAAATTGGCCAAAATAATCGATGCGTTACGGACGAACAGTTCAAATTAAGATTGCTTTGCAAATCAATACTAATACCTGCTTATGAATTGGGCTCCATTAAGCCAACCACTGATTAACTACAAAAGAAGCTTAAAGAAATCAAAACGAAAAAAAATTTCACGCTCTGGCAGGTACGAAAAAACATTTTCAAAAGTATATTTGGCAGAACTTTGTGCTGGTTTAGAATGGCGACTACACAGGCTGACCAGTAAATGACATTAAGTAATAATTTATTGTGAACGTTATCTGGAGTTTTCGGAAAAATGAAAAACCAACATAGCATTATATTTATGCAATTGTGTCTTTGATGTTGCACACATTTATAACAAATTAGTTCAAATAGGACCAGAATGATAAATCAAATTCAGCATGAACGAAACATATAGCCTCGTGTATACATTCATTTCGTACTTACTGGCGACTTATCAGTAGGAGCTGGTGCTACGCTTTATACCCACTGTATATTTGGTCAATTAATGTGAGACAATTTGACGGTACAATCACCTATACGAATGGGTATTGAAGCAGTAGTAGCATTAACTGCATATAAAGTCTTCGGCAAGGGGACTTCAAAGACAAATCACTATACATTGCATATACCGAGCCCATAAATAGTTTCCGAGTCAGAACATGGTACCAATACTATGGTTTCCGAGTAAAAAGGAGTCAATTTCGTAAAAAAATTTCAATCCGATTTGAAAGCCAACGCACAAAGCTAAATTTCACGAAAATTGCGAATAACCAGCAAACTTGATTTAAAGAATTGTTACCACCACCCGCGCAATCAATTATTGCTTGACTGCTACTCCATCAATTACCGTTATACGAAAGATATAGTCTGAATAATTTAATTATTTCATGTACCTTTATAAAGATTAAGGAAACATTAAATAGTCGGAATATTGATGTGATTTTAAAACCGAGTTTTCGCTTGGTCATGATAAGAAAACTAGTTAAGCTCAATAAACTAGGCTGAATGGAAGCAAGTCGGAGATCGTAACCTAAACGCTAACAATCGAATCCTTATAAACAGTGCAAAGTTGTATTTTGCTTTCCTAGTATAAATGCGTATAAATATACTTAAATCGTTTAATATCCATTTGTGTACGGGTACAACAATAGAGACATGATACATATGATAAAAAGAATTACCCTCCGATTGTAGTGCAAATAGACAGCGCTGACGAGCTGGCTTAGTCATCATTACGGTAGTGCTGATACTTAACATTGACAGCTTGATAAAATCATCATATAAACTTTGGGTTTATTTTATTAATTCATCAAGTTTAACCACGCATACGGCCATAATACCGTAAGAGGATAATTATACTTGAAACAGGGTTTTGGTTATGCTTCTTATGTGTGAACCTTCTGGGCCAATATGTATATATTTTGGTGTACTTTTATGTAGATAGCTTTTCTATAAATTTATCTATTACGTCAGACCACCGAAATGGCCATAGTTAATAGCATAGGAGGATAATTAGGCTAGAATTACGTTGATTTATCTTACTTCTGTCTGACATTTGGGCACATTTGCTGCAAATTATCTATGACACACGCGTAATATATTCAGTTTTTCGAGCTTGCTTCACGTGTAATCCGCTTGGCACCGCTTTCGTACTAAAAGTCCAACTTGCCATCCCTGATCTGTAAATATAGAACAGACTATGCTACCTGCAAAAAGATACTGAATTAAATTAAACTGGCGCGATTTTTATTTTATATATATATATATATATATATATATATATATATATATATATATACATTGTCAGTATTAATTAAATTCTGGAAAAGGTAGCACTTGCAATTCATCTCGTATATCCGTTCCCTCATTTTTGAGCACTCCAAAATTTCGTACCGGAATTGACGCGACAAGGGTGCAAAGTGGGGCATAATCGCTTCAGAATCTAACAATTTAACGAGTGCTTAATAAGAGCAAACTAAATCTACTTAATGAATTGTATTTGTTACCTTATGTAGTGTTTATTATATATATATATATATATATATATATATATATATATATATTGTCTGTGACGAATTATACAAACCAACAGATCTATATATGTTTCGGCTTTGGCTTCGATCGTGAATGATAGTTTATGCACACGTTTGAACGAAGAAATCTAAACTATTGAGGAAAGGAAAACTCTATAATCGTTATGCTGATTATATATTTCAGGTCCGTGGTTGCCGTGTGCAGGCCGCAAAATTGATTACTAAATGCAATAATTGGCACCAGAATATTCGATTGAACACTCCTAGAAAAATTCTGGTATGGGATAATCTCAATACTTAAGATAAAACTCACTGTTCTGCTTTAGTTGATCATTTGAAGGAAAATTTAGTTGCCGATGAAGGCGTATCACATCTGCTGGCTGAGTAACGGCACAACTTACAAAAGCAGAGCCCAACGAGCAGATCACGGCATTAATTGGATTAAGCTTGGTCTGTGTTTCAACTGACTCAGCAGATTCTGATATTTTTAATTTATCTGTAAAAAAACAAGTCGGCGTGTAGGACACAATTTGTAAAAAAAATTAAAAAATGATAACGATTTAATATATAACGAAGATTCGACAATAAATAATAATGCAAATTAATAAGTGAATAGCACATATATATTTAGTAACACGCGAATTGAGATTAAAAAAATAACAAAAACAAGAAGTGTAATCGTTCGAGATCAAATACGAATGCCAATTCACATGCCTTAAAACCGTCAAAACGCAGGAAAAGAAACCGAATGATTCATTACATTAAACCTGATAGTGGGTCTTCAATCATCACTTACTTTACTTTACTTTACTGCGGCTGACTCCTTTTAGAGGATAAGCCGGCTCCATTTCATGGAGTTTCTTGGGAATTTGGTACAAGTGGTGTCCCCTCACCACTCGGCTTTTTGATCGAGGACGCACCTCTAGCCTTTGCATATCCAAGCGCAGTCTGCAAGGCAGCAGTAAGTTGTATGGTTGCCGGTGGCTGTTGAGAGCTCATTCGCCATTCGGAAGTACGGGGTACTGTCCAGGAGTCCATGTAATCCTGTGGCTGTTGTCCCCTTTTGTGGCGGGGAACACACGCCGCGTCATGGTGCCGTCGTCGGGCTCATGTGGTATTTTATAGGAGATCCGATTGCCGGTCGGAAATCCACCACGCCCTGGTGACACCACCGCCATAGCCCCGTTAGCCCATGTACGATCGGCCATCGAAACATGGTTGACACCGTCGTACCACGTTGAGGAGGGGATGGTCTTTCACCGTAACCAGCAAAGCGTCAACATTTAAAAAAACCACTCATTTCTCTGCAAACTAGCCATTATGTATTCTTCATAAAAGTAATTGTTACGTGAAGGTTGCAAGAAAGCACTAAGTCGACCAGTCTTAATGGAATGAGAGAAGAATTATTAGATTCAGAGTTGTGATTCGCTTAGATCGCCTGTCAAACAAGGCTGATGAACGACACCTTCACGGATAAGTTGGTATTGAGACGCCTGATCTAACATTATCCTTCCATTGTTTAAGCCCGACCTTTGTGTCTGGCATACTATCATACCCTAACTACCAACTGTATAGGTAAAACTAGCCAACCCTCGGAAATATGATAGTTGTGCAGATAAAATTTTAAAATTTAGATCAGAGCAAACACGAATAAACATTAAATTGAGTCTTAGGAAAAACACAATTCTACTAAAATTATGTAAACTTTCTGCTTTGTTATCATATGACATACTTCATTTTTTATTATATCACATTATACTGTGTTATATTTTTGTATGACATTAGTAAACAGTTTAAGTTCGAGTAGAAAGCGTCCTTGTCATTTGATTTATCCACCCATTTCTTTCCTGAGTGGTAGATTGGTAATCTCTGTTCGACAATCACCCGACTGATCATCATCTCGAAGTATGGCCCGAGTTCAGCTTCGTTGTGGCCGGGTGCTGACTCATCCCATCACTCCGAAGGCCTCCACAACATTCGTACTAACCACTGGACATGAAGTTCGAGCTAACCTTGACTGATTTATGTTTCGGTACTTCATTTTCTGTATCATGACCAGGTATACAATAACACACAGTACACCAATCAGACTATCAACAGTTTTATTAACCTCATCCTCTCTGCAACCTATTGCAAACAGGATGAGATTAGGTATATCGGGAAAAGAGGATTACTGTAACGGTATGTAAACGGAATTTGTTTGATCCTTCTAGGCGTATGGAAAGCAATTTATAAAATCGTTGTATCAAGGATAGGCGTAAATGTCAATCCATACGGGATAAATTGTATTTATTCTATAAATGTCAATCTAGATTATAGTACACAGGTATGCGTGAATAAGTTTTTCTGTGGGTAGTTTCGGGTGTACATGTGAGTATAAGAAAATAGTTATTAAGGCCGTCTATTGGGGTAGACAACAAAAATACTTTAACAAGTAAAATGAATAACAATATATCTGTCTGGAATGAAGATAGCACATTTGCCACAAGTTGTTTTTTTCGGTGAGTATGGTGTCAACCCTGAAGATGGGACTGGAAATGAAGTCCAAAAAATTCGGTAAACCTTCATACACAAACTTTTATGGACAGTCAGTGTAATGACGGCTTCAGAGTCATGGTACCAGTGAGAACCCATCAATAAAAAAACAAGCTGTGAACCTTGAAATGTAAAGAAATATAGATTTGTCCGACCTACGAGTGCTACCAATTGTCCCGCAAACGTCAATTGTGGTATCAGCTCGAAAGATGAAAGCACAACGCAAACGCAGATTAGTTTTTAAAGAACCTATCAAAATGAAATTCGATAAAGCTATATTTTTTCGCATAACAGAAATGGGTGAACTTCGAATAAAATTCTAACCGGGCTTCCATGAAAACTTTGTCATTTTTTTTTAGAAATGGCGCTTAGCGCGTGGTTTGACAAGCATGCCAATTTTGTCGTACTTAATTCTCATTTGATTACTGTTCTCATGATCTATCGTATTTCTCACTGTGATAATCGTCCTCTCCACGAGTATGTTCTGGATGCTCGCCTAATTCACGCTTAATATAGATTAGACCAGATAGTAAATTGTGCACGCTTTAGGTACAAATCTTCGTGTAAATACATTTTAAAAACTGAGCTCCCCAAATTTTTCCACATCCAAATAAAAAAATTCGTGCAACATGAACTAAGCGATATTGTGACGTAAGCCTTAAATCGAAAACCCGATCATCCACGAACCAAATGATCACAAAGCCTTTGAAACAGTTTTCTAACCCCTACCCGAATAGTTGTAATTGTCTTTTGGATAATATTTAGATGAGTCCTGTCGGTTGTTCTTGTCACGATCCTCGCTTATTGTTGTCACCGGTCAACAAAGGCACAAATGAAATCTGACACAGTGTCTCGAAATTCAGATGTATACCTATCTATGTCAACCTTAAGTGTTCTCTATTTAACCAGTGTGTATAATTTTATACAAAAAATATCGACTCTACATGTACGATTGACATGAAATACTGTACATCGCCCACACTAAGTATACGCCTTTCACAGATGAGTAATACTTAAGCAAAAATCATCATGATGACTAAGGATTCAAATATTTCTGTACGCAATCCGAAAATCATGTAAAATACTTTAGCAGTTCGTATGAATCGTTAACTTTAGCTTATAATACAAAAAATAAGTAAAATTAAATCGCAAACCAGTAGATTTAGCATTTTATAAACAACATTAAATTTTAATGCAATGAACGTAATTAAAAATAACGAGTATCGTAGAGTAGGAAAATAATTTAAATTAAAAAAATTATCTATTTATATCTATGCGCTAAATTCTGTCTAAAAATGATCGAAAAGCCTCCTCGGCAAAGCTTAATCTATTAATAGATAAATACTGTTTGTGGCGGAGAGCTAATATATGCAAGTATGTATTAGGTGTTGCGAACATAGTAACAAGTTAGTTCAGTTGTGACCAGAAAGATAAACCAAAGACAGCATGAATAGGAAGTATAATCTCATGCACATTCGTTTCGTGCTTACTGGCAACTCATCAATAGGAGTCGGTATTACGCCCTTTAGCAACTATATATTTGGGTGAGGAATGTGTGATAATAGGACGATACAATCTACTAGACGAATGTGTAAACCTGCAGTAGTGAATCTAACATCATCTAAAGTCAACGACAATGCGACTTCAACGCTAACTTACTCTACATAATATATATACCGAGTCTGTAAAGGGTACTAAAACTATGGCTATTGTGTTAGTAACCTATACTAACATTATTGTACCGAAAAGATACATGGTATCAACACTATGTTTACCGAGTCGGTACATGGTACCAATATGATGGATATCAATTTATTCTATAGTTCACCGAAATTGAGAATTACAACTATTTCTGAATACCTTTTACTCCAGTAAATCCATACACCCAGGTCTTGATCGATATCAGTTATCACATTTTGTGGTAAGCATGACATCATTCCATTCAATATATAACAGTTAAATACTGTTTTTTGCAGAGAACTAATATATATGCAAGTATGTATTAGGTGTTGTGAACCTAGTAACAAATTAGTTCAGTTGTGACCAGAAGGATAAACCAAAGACAACATAAACGCAAAGTATAATCTCATGCACATGAGTTGTCAGTAAGCACAAACCGAATGTGCATGAGATTATACTTCCCATTCATGCTGTCTTTGGTTTATCCTTCTGGTCACAACTGAACTAATTTGTTACTAGGTTCGCAACACCTAATATATACTTAATCTGTTAATGATTTAAACAACAGAAATATAAGGGTTGCGAAATCCAATATTGCTGATTTAATTATTCATTTTCGACGAATTAATTCGTTATTTTAATAATATAAGTCTAAAATTCTGCAATACAAACTTATATTTTTTACAGTCTATCCAGCAAAAATATACCCGATGGTTAAGATGCACATATTATTAATATTAGCAAAAACTAAAATAGCTCCTTTTAACTGCGAAACCAATAGCCAGTATGTTTTGTTATTGAAACCCTTCAAAATATTGGACACCAATTCCCAATAGCTGAATGTGAGTACAAATATTTTATAAACAGATATTTCTTGCAAAGATAGAATATCCGCTATTAGCCATATTTTCACGAACGTAAGAAGAACAATTAAAGAACAGCCTACAGGTATGATAAGTCAGCAGGCAAACTAAAAAGGCTATTGCGAAACAATCATTATAGTTTAATAAAATGAAATGTATTTTGTGTTAGCCTACCTTGATAGAACAGTAAAACACGCTTAATTAAAGTGTAGCCGACCAATTGAACACCAGAATATGGGCAGTCGCGCGAAACCGTTGCATATGTTCCGCTATATAACGCTTAATTCAAACACGTGAATTAAGAAAACAATTTTTGAAAAATCGCCTAAAAATTTATGTTTAAACTGAACGAAGCTTAAGATTTACCGACATAAAATTTATTCAGAGCATCGAACAGATATAAAATATCTTCTGACAAAAAAATAGTGCAATTTAGTTTGTACTTTTTACATAGCATTTGGTAGACACCTGGTTAGTTTTCGCACCTAACAGTCTGCCTTCTGTTTGAGTATATTCGGTCATCAAGATCTTATTTGCTTGCCTAAAATTTTAATTCAAAAATACACATTAGAAATGAACGACCAAGTTTTCTATTGCAGCACGAAAAAGACATTAAATTTTTTTGGACATTTGACAGTAACGAATGGCTTTTCTAACTAACCACGTATTCTCGGATATGTGAGTTTGTATGTACGTACGTATGTATGTGAGTATATATGCATGTATGTGTATAAGTATTCATGTATGAACGTGTATGTGTGCATGTAGGCATATATTTACGTAATCTTATATGTGCATAATGTATTTATGTTTGTATGTATTTATTTATATTTGTATGGATATATACATGTATGCATGCTGACACGTATTCTTGTGGGCATGTGACTCCATTTTTAATTTCTTTTAAATTTCTAATCGATGTACTAGTGGAATTTGAACCAGCTTTTATTAATCTGCGACATATATCGGCGGAATTCTCTAAATTAAAAAAATCAGCTTTCAATTGTTCTGTAATGAAATATTTTGAAAATAACAACGATGTGCCAGCATTTAAGGCAGCGTCTGTACTGTCTCTATGTGGTGTTCAACGATATCAGTTGAATCGAAAACATCAAATCGGTTATCTTCAAGTCCACTCTTCCTTACAATCTGTCTTCTGTTCAGAAGTTTTGTTTTCTACACATGTCTGTTAAATTTTATTTTGCTTAATTCCAGTTGTTTTCAACAGGGTTCTTGCGTATTCTTTCACCATTCTTGAGCTGGAATTTTCAACATCCATTTACGAATGCCTTCGCAACAATCCGCTGATAACCTTAAATATAACCAAGACATTAACAAGTGAAATAAGTCGTTAAACCCCTTTCATTTATACACAGTGGAATATCTCAATACAGGAAGACGTTTTAATAGATAGACTTGCATAATGGATGTGTTTATGCGTTTCTATGAACAGAATTTCATGCACATCTCCGCTTATCAAAGTTTAACTACAATGATGCTAATTCATTTTACACGCTTCACACTAATTAGGTTATTCTTAGCTTATGAATTAAAATAATTCAGTGTAGCACCAGTGGTTATGAACTTGGTGAGTTTAATGTCAATGGTAACGGACTGATATCCCGATTTTGATACCATCGATTTTACATCTATGCCGAGTTTGTAATCAGGTATCGCCATGAACCTACAAGCGATTTTATATTTGACGAACGAACGATACTGATTAAATTTACTTAAAAAACCAATCATCTTTGTTTCTATTAACTGAACTGGGGATCATTAAGCAATGAATATTTACCGAAGTCCACATAATTCAAGCATCTAACTGTGTATTAGGTGTTGCGCACCTAGTATCAAATTAGTTCAAATATGATCCGAATCTGCCGTACTAGATAAATATCTATAAAATCAGTGTTTACTTCATATCAAAATTTTTGTATGTTGAAGAAGAACATTAATTCGCCCATCCCTAGTAGGCATTTGCTAAGTATAAAAGTATTTATGAAGCACGTCATCCAATTTTAAATTACCTCTATCTGCTATTAACAAAAACTTGGCCAAGACTGCTTCGGAAACTGAAAAATCACGTAATGCCATCCGCAACTGTGTAGCCAGTTAGCACTAAAGCGTTCGATACAAAGATTACATTTTTAACATGCCGACTTAGTCATATTACCTTGGTCATATACATGTGTTACTACAAATACAGAACATTGAGACATAATAATATACTGATTTTGCATTATTGCATAACCATGAAAGTCACAGTAATGTGTAGGCTGTAAATGAACACTAGATCGTCTATTCCCTGTGGGGTTTGGATACGCTTAATCTGACCTCTATTCTTTGGTATGTCCAACTAACCATTAATGCACACAAACTATCACACCATCAGCTTAGTTCAGTCTTTTTACAGCATGCCATATCTAATTCATCCATGTATAAATGTTAGCTGTCTGCCAGTCGTTGTTCAGTTGGTTAAAAACGGTTACCCTGCCCAACTTAAAAGAACGCGATGTTTTGCATGATTGCCATCAAATAATTTAATTATTATCAAAATGACCGAGACGGAAGTTATCCAAAAGCATACGATTTTATTTAAATTAAGCAAGCATTAATTTCGTAAGTGGTAACAACTTTTCAGCATAGAAGAAGTAAACACCAGTCGACCAGATGAAAATAAATTTATTTCTCCGAAATACTTCGATTAAGCTGGACTACACAAAGACAAAATATTCGTTGGGTAAACATAGTTTTCCGAAATAATAAACAAATTTAATGATATTGTGTACTAAATGTCTTCTGCGCATTAGTCGGGCTTTGTGGAGAGCGAGTTATTTAACGTGTCTGTTTGTGTTACCTATTTTCGTGGTGTATGCCATCCGATCATACGTTTAAGCGCTAGCTTCATCTTTAATTTTGGCTTATCGTTTGTTTGAGGAAGATGGTAAAAATTGTTTCTCGTGTAGATGTCTTCCTACCGTCAGTACGTGTGACTGACGGTAGTTTACTATGTTGTTCGACGGCCATTTAAATACAATGGGATTGGCGTATATTTCAAGCTAGCAAACTTAATTTAAATAACTCATGACACAACTTGATACGCTTCCAACATGGACAAAACCGGGCTAGATTATAAAATGCATTTTCTATAGTATGCAATGTTCGGTTTAGACGGCAATAATATATATAATTCATTTCATATTTCCCATTCCATTTTCAAAAGGAAATAAATTCTATCAGATACAAGAACCGTAACTTTCTTATATTATTGTCAAGGATCTAACAATGCCCATTACTTTATATATAAATTGACAGAAAGAACAAAAAAGAAAACCTTAAGCATGGAGAGAGAATGTGAAAAAAGGGAATAATCAATCAATTTGTAAGCAAACAGAAACAGACGTATTTCGGACCAGAAAAGAAGACAGTCTACCTGAACATCCCATTAAAGGAAGATACACTTTCCCGAATAACATAAAAGAAAATTGAAGTGTCATTAAAACGTACATTAAATGCAGCTAAATTACGAGTGTTATTTATGGTAACACACTTGCCTTTACCAGCAATCAAGGAGAAACAGCCGTTAATGTCGACATCAAATATTATTTACCAATATACATGCGCAAGTTGTCGATCAACTTACGTAGGCCGATCGACCAGACGGTTAATTACTCAAATGAGAGATAAACCCCTGTTTTAAATCAAATGGTGAATACACGTCTGCAATTGCGCAACACATCGTTGAAACCTCACTCGTATGTTCTCCAGACGTAGCATTTAAGATAATTACTAAATGCAATAACAGAAGGGAGTTAGCCACATACGAAGCTTTATGGATGAACAAATTGCAGCCAGATTTATGCAAGCAGAAGAAGCATTTTCGGGCATTGAGCTTGAACTGGAGGTGATGCACGCAATTGATTGGTTGTTCCTTTATTTCACACTCTCTCCATGTTTATATTTTTCTATTGTTTTGCCTTTCAATTTATATATAAAGAGATGTTCATTTGTAGATACTGGAGAAGAATATGAGAAAGAAACGGTTCTTGTATCTGATAAAATTTCTTTTTTCATTTTTGCACATGGAAAGGGTACTATGAATTTTATTAAGGCTCGAGTTTCAAAAGAATATAAACAAATACCTTTATTTTATTTTTAATGCTTATATACAAGTCCGATATTCAAGCTATCTTCAATTAATTAGGATATTGTAATTATCAAAATGACAAAAATTAAAAAGAATAAGTATTTCATTCAGGCTAAATAAAGTGATAACTCTTAAATGAATTTATGCTTAGTTTAAAATTTCTCATATTTAACTGCAAAATTTAGTAAGTTTCTAGCCTCGAAATGAAGAATGTGTTTTAATGAGATATTATAATTGTAAATACTATTCCGTTTCGTTTTCAATTTCTAAATAAAAACTGAATAAATGTAAAATAAATTAAAAGCACACAACCAATTTTGGACACTGTTGTTAAAAATAAATATAGTATATTCTCCAAACTAACATTACACAATCCACCAGAATTTTGCAGATATACGCAAAGAGTCGATGATATTAAAATCGGAATAAGTTACTATTAGTACAATTGTCAAAAATTTACCTTTTTAGTACTGACCGCGGAAAATTATGGATATTACGTGAAGAGCCCAATGAGAACGAAGCCGGTCTAATGGATTAGTTGCTTTTTCTACATTATAGAATAGTTATTTTATATTGAAAAATGAGTGTATAGAATGGGAATGGTATTTATCTCAATATCGCAAACTTGATTTAAATAATCAAACAGATTTGTTCTACGATACGGAACAAGTCTATGACATTAAAATCGGAATAAGTTAATATTTATAAAATCAGCTGAAAATTTTCATTAATTTACTTTAAATAATGCAGACAAAATTTCAACAGATAAACGATCTCCAAGTCACATGAAGTGTACTTTTTCACCCAAATGTTTTCAATAAGCACCTGATCATTTACATTATTCGTTTTACTTGATGTTACATTTGTGGTGAAAAAATGAGGGATTAAAATAAAGAAATGCCAGGTTAACCTTTCCAGTTAGCTGTGAATGTATTTGCCAGAGCGCGTGACATGCTCATATCAGCGTAAAGACCGGCTTCGAATTGAGTCTTCAGGACAGAAAATGGCATCACAGCGATGACAGAAACAAGACGTGCAGAAAATCCCAAGAGAAATGCGCAAATTGAGGCCAAATGCGGTGACAATACGATGTCCTTCCTACTGAAGTGAAATACACATGAAGGTTTTTTACAGAATGTACGTCTAAAGTCCATATTGGCTGCAAAATAATTGGCAACCAAAGTTAATATGCACATAAAATCTACAGTTTTACAACATAATATTTTAACGAAACCAAAAGTAGCAAGCGTTCATTTTATTAAGTTCATCAAAATCTGAGGTACAAGATAATGAAGCAAACAAGGCATAGAAAAGTAAATTTCTAATTAGGAAGAAAAAACACATTAATAACAAAGTGGATAATGACCATTTATTTTGAGATTACCAAACTTCGCTTTACAGTCTTTCATATATATACATTCTGGGTTTTCATTTGATTATGCGGGTGGCAACAAATCTAACTCGGTTTTACTTCTATTTCTTGTATTTGCTGATTGGTAAGTGTGTATGCGTTTGTGTCTGTGTGTGTGCCTGTTTGCATGTAAAGGTCATTCCCGCTGTATTGCAAAGTGATGTCTGAGATCTGGTCATTATTGAATTGATGGCTTGAGAGTTAACCATCTGTTCGCATTGTTCGCTGTTGCGTGTACGAACGTTGTTTTTTCGAGTGTAATCTTTCGTTTCACATGTTGCGCAATTTTGTTTTCTCCACTTCGTAACAGCACATGTGCGGATTGCAACGTTGAATGTTCACAATGTTTCGAAATTTTTGTCGCCGTATGTGCAGATGTTTTTTCCTCTTCAGTTTGTTGCTAATCCGATCGAATTTTTGTTGAAACTGGTCGAGGGCGTGTTCGGTCTTGTCTGGATACTAGTAAATTGTTGTTGAATTTCGTTATTCGTGGCATCGATTAAAATATCATGTTGATGAAACTTTTGAATATTTAGGCTATGTGTTTGTTGCTTTATATAAACAGGCTTCATAAATATATAATAATTTTTTTTTCACAGGGCAATACATTCATTACAACAGCAGTGTGCCAAAATTCCACAAAAGAAACTTAGTCAACAACCTAGCAAACAGAATCAAGAAGATCTGCTCTGAACACAAGATCGAGAAAGAACTGGGTTACCTGAGGAATAACTACCCAGTGTTTCATTGATGTCGACATCAGACCACGACAGATTCGCACTCGAGGATACCGCCATGCAGGTTTTCCTAAACTTACCATTTAGAGGCGACGTACCAACCTCAATAATTGATCATTATCATCATGTCCAGCCATACAAAAGTCAAAAGTGACTAATGTTTCACTGCCATATAACCATAAGGAGTGGAAAAAAGTATAAATGAATTTAGACAAATTATTAGTGAGATTTACGAGAGAGAGAGAGAGAGAAGAGGCAGAGAGAGAAGGAATACCTTGCTACTATGAATAAATTTATCAGGATAACTCACAGAAATGAGGAAAACTAAACCTCTCCACAACACCATTATGGCCAAGTTAGCATTCGGGCAAGGCAACATCAGAAATACAGCTTCCTTGCGGATTTCACTGTATCACGTCATAAACAAACCAAACCTCGCAGTTAACTTTGTCCTACTAAGAAAAGAAAGTTACGAAGATGATTCTACTAGACATCTGCAACAAGATCGCCACTGAGCTCGATTCGATGCCATATCGCTAAGGGTTTCTAACCAAGAACTATGATGCGCACGAGGACCCCATCCTGGCAGACGAGTGGGTCCTATACTACCCAATTTGGATGTAAGTGAATTCAACTGTTTCTGCCATGTCAAAATCTGCCCACCTTGTTTCTTACGCCAATCTGGTACTGGATAAGAGAACAGAGCTCTACTGGGCAATCGAAATGAGGGCATACGCAAAACGTGACCGAGCCAAAGAAGTTGATGGAGCCTTATTTGTTTTTCTAACGACGAGCAAATAATCAAACGGCGGCTGATTAAAAAAGGCTTGGCACCGTCAGGAAAATCAGCTATTTCCGATCATATATTGGAAACGGGGCACCAATTTACCCAACATAAAAACAAAAATCAGAAAATTTATTATTATATATATATATATATATATATATATATATATATATATATATATTTATGATGTCCATGCCGTTTTAATTAACACAGTATTCTATAATTAGGGAGGGCAAATATTTATTTCTGTGATAAATATCTCTTTATGGGTTAAACATATATACTTATATATTTAACCACGTCAATTGGTTACTATTATGATTAAATTCGGACCGTTATCACCCCGGGTTTCCCGGTTCGGCCGTGGGTACGGCGTCTCCGGGGGCGTGTTCGCACGGGGCAACACCTCGGCAGCCGCGGAGTGATGCCCGAGATCTTGTCATGATTGTTTTGATTAACTCCGGAGAGTTAGTTTTGCGTCCGTTCACTGTTATCTATGGGCCAGTGCTATTTCTATCCCAGTATAGTTAACGTTACCCCGTTCGTGCGGGGCGGGCAAAATATTTTCGCCACGGGGGGGCAACGTCGGACACGGGGGAAGACTTCGTCGGCGCCCCGTTATTAAATCCTCACTCCGACTGCGGATTCTAAGGAGGGCCTCGTTGGCTCCGGCTACTCCGCGGATTATTGTTGAATTTTGTTATTTATTACGTCGATAAGGATATCATGTTTCATCAACATGATATCCTTATCGACTGGCCAAGGATAACAAAATTCAACAACAATCTACTAGTATCCAGCCAAGAACCAACAGGCCCTCGACTAGAATCAACAAACGTACAATCGGATTGGCAACAAGGTGAAGTTGAGATAACAGAGGCGCATACGAGGCAACAAGGTGAATTTGAGATAACAGAGGAGCATACGATGACAGAAGTCTCCAAACAGTGTGAGCGTTTAACACGACAATCGACATTAGCGTTGTTACCAAGCGAAAATAGCACCCTTGCGCAGCGGGGTGAAACGATCAACTATACTGGGAAAAATAGCACTTGTATAGATAACAGTGAACAATTTGCACAAATGGTTAACTCTCAAGCTATCAAAACAATAATGACAAGATCTCAGACATCACTTCGCAATACTGCGAGAATGACCTTTACATGCAAACACACATACACAACACAAACACAAACGCATACACACTCACCTACTAGTCAAAACAAGAAACAGCAGTAATAACGAGTCAGATTTGTCACCGATAACATAACCAATTGACAACCCAAAATGTATAAATATGTATGATTGTATAAGAGATGATTAGTATTCACGAAATAAATGGCCTTTATCCACTTTGTTATTCGTGCTGTTTTCCCAATTATAAGAATATATATATATATATATATATATATATATATATATATATATATATATATATAACACCAAACACCTAGCTCTAAATATTCAAAAGTTTCAGCAATAGAATATTCGAATCGACTGGCCACGTATAACAAAATTCAACAAAAATTTACTAGTATCCAGTCAAGACCGAACAGGCCCTCGACCAGACTCAACAATCATTCAGTCCGATTGGCAACAAACTGAAGAGGAAAAAAACAGATGCACATATGGTGGCAGAAATTTACAATCAATATAAGCGTTCAAAACTGCAATCCGCACTTGCGCTGTTACCAAGTAAAGAAACTAAATTTGCGCAAGAAGGTGAAACGAAAAACTACACTCGGAAAATTGCACTCGCACACACAACAATGCGAACAGATGGTTAACTCTCAAGCCATCAACAAAAGAATGACCAGATTTCAGACATCACTCTGCAATACAGCGAGAAAGACGTTTGCATGCAAACAGTCACACACATAGACAAATATGCATACACACTTACTAATTAGCCGCAAGAAGATGTAGAAGTAAAACCGAGTAAGATTTGTTGCCACCCGCATAATCAAATAAACACCTAGGATGTAAATGAATGAAAGATTGTAAAGTTAAGTTTAGTAGTCTCGAAATAATTGGTTATTATCCACTTTGTTATTAATGTTGTTTTATCGTCCTAATTAGAAATATACTGTGTAATATTCGAAGGCAATGGACATAATAAAGAAAAGTAAATTAAATAATAAATGGCGCGTAGATACAAAACAAGTACATATAAAAGTTGGTAAAAGTGAAGAAATTCGCTTTTTCTATGCTTAGTTCAGCTTTGTTGCACGACGGGTTAAATACTTCGTCTGGTGTTTATTTTATTCTACAAATATTATTTTAGAAATTATCATCAGATTCTAAATATATAATTCTTAGAACATTCAGGCGTACTAATTACAAGGTTTCGATCCTGAAATAGACAAAAAAACAGTTCCATTTCAACTATTTTAAAATATAGTTTGTTTAGATAGTGAATGTATTTTATTAAACAAGATTATTTGACACAACTACACTGACCAAATGTTTTTACATTTGACTTATACATTTTTTGGAGTGAAATTCACTAGTGGAGCAACTCATCTAATTGAACCGCTTCACTAATTAGCAATTAAACATAAAACAAAGATCGAAAGATTTTGTGTTATACATAAAATAAAAGTAAACTAAATTAAAACATATTATATGAAGCTAGCCACACTACTGCAGGTTTACACATTCGTATAAGAGATTATACCGCCTCTATATTCCCAGATTCCTCAGACAAATATATAATTGGTAAAATGCGTAATATCGGCTCCTACTGATGAGTCGCCAGTAAGCATGAAATGAATGTGCATGAGATTATACTTTCCGATCATGCTGTCTTTGGTTTATCCTTCTGGTCATAAGGTAAATTTTCCTAAAGGTTATGGCACTGGAGAAGAGATAGATCAAAGTGAATATACGGTGTCCGTATGCTAACTGAAATTGACAATTTAGTAAAATTAGCATTATGCCTATTAATTAATCAACAAAATTTTTAAGATTTGTAACAAAAAGTTAAATCTAGCCAAGTTTTCCAAAAAAATAGACATATTCCTAGTATAACAACTTTATTTCATTATAAGCATAACTACACCAAGTATAGCTAATAATGAGGATCTTGGCTTCTCACACATTTGGCATTTGACGAATGTTACTCTATATGACCTAAAAATATTGACTCTCCAATTAATAAATAAAAGACTATTTAATGTGTATTAGTAAACAATCATTGATTGAGCGGGTGGTGATAAGAATTCTTGAAATCATGTTTCAGAGCTTGAAGTACCGCTTCCATTGTATTTAACCAGTCAAACAACATAGCAAACTACAATAATTCACACGTACTGACGCGTTGCGTCCTTCCATGATCATCATCGGAGTACAGCAGCAAATTTACCAGCGAGGATCAAACCGCAATGCAGATATACGGCAAACAAATTTAAATATGCGGCTCTAACCTCTAGTAGTCTCGCATACATTGTACTTGGCTGGAAATGTCGGCTGCACAATTCCTACTCAGTCAAGAAAATTAACTTTCAGCAGCTTTCGCAACACGTGTATAGGTTATACAATTAAACAATCATTGATTGCGCGGGTGTTGATGATTTTTAAAATCAATTTTGGGAGCTTGAAGTAAACACCAACCATATTGTATTTAACCAGTGGAATAATATAGCAAAACTTTTGAAGAATACAAAATTGCGAAATCGGATCTAACACAATTAACTGATCTTCGTTTTGACTAGCACAGGCTGAATTCCAGTTTTTTGTTTCTTGAAAATATTTCGATGATCCCTAGCGGGTACCTTCAGTTAATCCATAATCTGAAGTTTAAAAAAACAAATTAATGAAGCAAGCGCGATATACCCTCTCGCCATATCATGTATACTTCAGACTGACCTTTCACTAGACAGTTGCTTGTAACGTGTGCGCGTGTTTATTTATATAAAACTGTTATGTAAAACTAAAGTGTCTGATTATGAATTCATCTCTTACATGCGTTAGACTATTTGTTTTATACAAACCTTGTAAAATGGCGCAAATGTGGTTACCCTCATATTTTCGGGTGGACGGAATCCAATAAATCAGAAACACCCATTATAACCACATGACGCTGTAAGATATAGAATTAGAAATCAGAACGAGCCATGCGCGTGTGAAATTTCATTCAAACCACTCAGGTTTTACTTAAGATTGGCTTGTTTAATAAAAGTTTTTATCATGTGCATGAGTGTGCATACATTACTAGCAAAAGATTCAGTTAAATATAAATATTAACAGTGTACTTCCAACTAAATGAAACTGCAGTCAATAAACAATTATTTACCCTTTGCAAACGTAATGATATTTGTATACTTAACGTTTGAAGTACCATATTACTAGAGTGGGGAGCAAGACAAAAAAGTCATATTCAATAAAATAAGAAGCGTAATTAAGATATGAAATAAATTAAGTGATAGACAAGAAGTTTTCAAATTATTTAGCGAAAGGATAAACAATATAAGGAACGAGGATAGAAGCTCCTCAATTAACGTTCAACTTACTAAGAGTATTAAAATACGCAAACAGTTAACGGATGAAATTAAGAAGAACAAGATTTGCAATAACCGGCCAACTATAAAATAGATGCTAAGCCCACTAATAAGCGTCTTAATCGGATGTTTTAATCATTTAATGCAGCTAGCTACAACCGTCTTTACCTTCTATTATCTGTTGTATTCCAAATCGAGTCTACTGCTTTTTTCAACAGCTGTTTCATTAATAAAAATATTTCTAGATTTAATTTCAACAAATTCTCTAATCAATCTTGTGAACCTGTCACGACCCCATATTTCTATGCGTCTGAAATCATCCCAATTAATAGTTTGTCCGATCTTCACTAGATGACGAGCAGGATCAGATTTAGCAACATGTCCATATTTACACTCAGTTCTATGTTCGCCTCTTTTTAGCTTGTCGGTCCCAATAGTAAACATCTTCATGCGTTATTAAGAAAATAATATTTCGGATAAGACACCAATGGAGCTAAAACTGAACCTAAGGTTCTTCCCACCACCGAGTGGTGAGGGGACACCACTTGTACCAAATTCCCAAGAAACTCCATGAAATGTCATTGGAGCCGGCTTATCCTCCAAAAGGAGTCAGCCGCAGTAAAGTAAAAGTAAGTAAGTACTAAGGTTCTTGGATGACATATTAAAGATCTGGAACCACAGTGATGACGAAATGGTAAATTTATTAAATTTAACGAATCGAATGAGCGAACGTCAATTTATTCTTAAAAGTGAATCATCATCGAGTTAACTAGAAATAGATATTCTTAGTAAGGTGAATTACTCTGGAATCCTTCTTAATTTCGTATGAAAACCGGTATCTTAGAGTCATTAACATTAAGAAGCCTTAGATTAGAAGCTGTAAAGCATAGTTAGGTGAAATAAGGTTGATTGCGGAATATGTTCAACGATAATGGTTTTGTTCTCTATTCAAAAGAAGCAACAATGATGAATATCGCAAGAAAATTAAATTCAAATTTGAGATACATAAAAGCTGATAAAAGGAAAGAAGAGCGGAAGTACATGGTACTACCGCACTCTAAATTAAGTACAAAATTAAAATCAATAGCTTTAAAATCCAATATAAGGACCATTTTAAAACAGACCCTTACATTAGACACTAGACGCCCTAACGAAAAAGAAAAAATTGAACCCTTGGAACCATCAGGAGAGAATGAAATCTAACGCAATTATTTTAGTCTTATATACGCTGGTGAGACAATGCGCCCAATTAAAGTAGGAAGATGCGAACATAGAACTGAATATAAGTATGAACATGATGCTTTATCTGATCTTGCCCGTCATGCAGTGGAGACCGGACACACTATTTACTGGGATGATTGCAGATGTATACCAAAATATACTCGTAACAGAATGACGAGATGTATTAAGGACTCTATCGAAATTAAATCCGGAGATGATATTATGAATGAAACAGCTGTGGGAAAATCTTTAGGTGCGATTTGAAATACAGCATTTGATAATTGTAGGAAAAAAGGATTGCACAAATTAGAATCTGAAGCTAGCTTCATAAAACAATTAAAAACATCGAATTAAGTCTGGCATATTAGTGGGCTTACAATCTAATTATTAGTTAATCACCAATGGAGAATATAGTCCTTCTAAATTTCACCCTTTAACTGTTCGTTAATTTTAAAACTCTGAGTATGTTAAACGCTTATTAGAGTGGTTCTAACTTGTTTCCTTATATTGCTCATTCTTCCGTTAAATATTTTTTTAAAATTTTCTTGTCCAATCGCCACTTATTATATTTCATATATTATCAAAGCTTCTTATTTTATTGAATATGACTTTTTTGTGCCATGCCCTCCCAAACCTATCTATCGAGATCAATCTAGTAATACATTACATCAAACGTTAGGAATAGAAATATAGGTCTGACGCGTGCAAAGAGTAAACTATTGTCTATTGATTGCAGTTTCATTTAGATGAATGTACACGTGTATCAATGTAATTTAACTGAATTTTTCTTACGTTATGAATACACGCGCATACACATACGTGAAGTGCGCATATTTATTGATATGACAACAACTGTTATTAAACAAGCCAATCCTGAGTACAACCTGAGTTGCATGAATGAAATTTCACATGTGCATGGCTCGTTCTGATTTAGAATTTTATCTCTTACAGTGTCATGTGGTTATAATGAGCGTTTCTGAATTATGGGTCACACCCCCCCCCCACCAGAAAATATAAAGGGGGACCACAATTACGCCGTTTCCCAAAGGTTTGCACAAAACAAATAGTCTAACGCATGTAAATGGTAAATTCATGATCAGCCACCCCAGTTTCACTTAGTTAGATGAACATAATATTTATGGATAAATACACACACGCACACGTGACACACAACTATCTAGTGAAAGGTCAGCTTGAAGTATAAATGATATGGCTAGAGGAAATATCGCGCTTGCAAGATTAAATTTTTAAACTTGTAATGAACGAAACAGCTTGAATTCAGCGTGTGTTCGTGAAAACGCAGATCAGGTAGCATAGCAGAACTACCACCAGTCACACTCATAGGTATAAACAGTATTAATCGAACTCATCACTTCAGAATATTAAACACGCCTAAAATGGGTTAAATGTGTTTTAGACGCACATCAGGCCAACCCAGGATTGGGTCAATTTTTAAAATGTGTGGGTGTAGAATAGGACTGTTCATTTACGGTTATGCCACTAGCCTCACCGGAAAATGGCTCTTCCTATATTTTCCGGAAATGTCGAAAATAGTCGCGATATATGAAGACCCACAATATTTTGTTAATTCCGCAAAATATGTTCCTAACTCCATTAAAACATTAATAAAAAATAGTATTTCCTAGTCTACGAACATCAAAGCAAGCATAAAATAGTATAAAAATATGCATACCTTGTATTTGAATTTGTAACTAACATGACAAAAAACAACCATACGTACAAAAGTGTACTTACAAACGAATGTGCACATGAGATTATACTTTCTGTTCATGCTGCCTTTGGTTTATCCTTCTGGTCACAACTGAACTAATTTGTTACTAGGTTCGCAACACCTAATACATACTTGCATATATATTAGTTCTTCCGCACTAAACAGTATTAAACTGTTATATACTGAATTGAATGATGTCATTCTTACCGCGAAATGTGATAACTGATATCGATCAAGGCCAGAGTGTATGGATTTACTGCAGTAACAGGTGTTCAGAAATTGTTGTAATTCTCAATTTCGGTGAACTATAGCATAAATTGATATCCATCATGTTGGCACCATGTTCCGACTCGGAAACCATAGTGTTAGTACCATGTACCTTTTCGGTACAATAATGTTGGTATCGGTTACTAACACAATAGCCATAGTGTTAGTATCCTTTACAGACTCGGTATATATATATATATATATATATATATATATATATATATATATATATATATATATTATACAGTGTGAGTTAGTGTTGAAGTCGCATTGTCGTAGACTTTATATGATGTTAGCTTCACTATTGCAGGTTTACACATTCGTCTAGGAGATTGTACCGTCCTATTATTCCACATTCTTCTACCAAATATATAGTGGTTAAAGGGCGTAATACCGGCTCCTACTGATGAGTCGCCAGTAAGCACGAAACGAATGTGCATGAGATTATACTTTCCGTTCATGCTGCCTTTGGTTTATCCTTCTGGTCACAACTGAACTAATTTGTTACTAGGTTCGCAACACCTAATACATACTTGCATATATATTAGTTCT